>JAUMHR010000060.1:4031082-4041225 GCA_032361145.1 Enteromius fasciolatus | reverse complement strand
TACCAAAAGATAAATAACAGGACACAGATACATAATTTTCATAATATGTCTGTTTATTAACAGCCAAATAATGGTGGTTTAAATCAAGCTGAAACCTACCATGATATTTGTCTTTGCAATGAGAACGATCTTTTACCTTTACGCCGGTTTCACACTTCACGCGTGTGTAGTTACTCCGAGGTAATTGTTGTCCCACTTTCCTGATAAATAATTCGTCACATTGTGCGTGCGTGAAATGCGTTAAAAAAATTAACGACAAAAAGTTATTAAAGCCGTCAACGTGTAATTTTTGACAGCCCTAAAAAATATATATATACTGTGTATATATATACATCTGAGTGACTGAAGACGCAGAGGATTAACGTTACGTTCGGTTCTGAAGGGAACGCACCCTTGATCAACCGAAATGCGTTTATGTTCGCGATAATCATTCATTATCCAGTCTCACCTACAGAAGTATATCTTTTAATGAAACTTTGCAAATCTCCTTTCCTAATAATGTGCTAATTAGCAAGTTTCACTATGAATACAGTAAAAAAAGATCCTCTGAGAGCGGAAAAGAGGGGCGGGGTCAGCGGAGCTCGTGAAGATTTAAAGGGGAAGTACACAGAACAGAGTGATTTCTAAAGAGCTGTTTTCGACTATCTTTGAGAAATTTTAAAACAAACTATATTACAAACTTTCCATTAAGACCCTAAATAATCATATAAGCTTGTGGAAAATTGCCTTTGTATGACTCCTTTTAAATAAAATAAAAATGGCAAAAATCTTTTATCTTGTTTTTCCTCTGAATTCTGAGTCCTATGAAATTAGTTTGCATCTCATCTTTCTTACATCTTACTTTCTATTTTTGTTGTTGTCTCTGCCATGGAATAAAAATGTTTTTCTCAAAAAGTTTCAAAGATTTTTTCGTTTGTGATATTAAACTTGCACTTCTAAAAAATAAGTCAGAATTCTGTGATAAAAGTCAGTTTCCTTTTCCGTAATCTTCCAGAGAACTGTAAGTCAGAATCAGTGATTGTTAAATGTCTTTGCTTTTTTAGGAGATCTTCGGGCCTATCCTAGCAGTTTATGTTTACCCTGAAAATGACTACAAGAAGGTCCTGCACTTAATAGACAACACTTCTCCCTATGCCCTGACAGGGGCCATCTTTTCCCAGGATAAGTGAGTGCAGCACCATTTCATCATGTTCACTATCAGCTGCTGGGTTAGATTAAGTTAGTTTGTAGTGATATCTATTAAACAACACAGATCAGCACATTCCCAGCTTGGATTTCCAGTCACTAATATTTCAGTATTAGACTTATAACTTATAGAATTATAACTTATAACTCTAATGTGATTGCTTATTTCAGGGCTGTTATTGATGAAGCAGGGAAAACTCTAAGAAATGCTGCTGGAAATTATTATGTCAATGATAAATCGACAGGATCCGTTGTGGCCCAGCAGCCATTTGGTGGCGCCAGAGCATCAGGTAAATCAAACCAGAAGAATGACCCATTTTCAATAAGACTCTGTAGTGTTTGACATAATCTGCAGTCAAAATAACTGATTTCTGGGTCAAAAATAAATATTGAAATACAACTTTTAAATGTTTGGCCAAAAGAAAACAGAAAAGTAATTTTAGCTAAAGGAACAGGTTTTTGCTTAATAAAACAAGTGGTTTAATAAAAAAAATATGCAATTTAACTATAAATGCGAGTCCATTTCAGTGGATATAACATAAATATATGCTCAAACATACACTTTACTTACCAAAAACAAAACCTATTTTTTTTATTAAAGGTTAAAAAATGTTATATTACAAGTTAAATTGGAGTTTTAACAGGAAACATAATATTGACTTGTCCATTAATTTGCATTAATTTATTTAATTAATTTCCATTAATATTTATATAAAAATATTTTAAATAAATTAATAATTTAGGCAAAAAGCATAAAATATATGCGTAAGTGAATCAAAAACAAGTATATTTCATGCCTGAAGAATTAATTTTTTCACTATTTTTCCAGGCACCAACGACAAGCCCGGCGGCCCACACTATGTCCTCCGATGGACGTCCCCACAAGTCGTCAAGCAAACACATGTACCTCTTACAGAATGGAAATACCCCTACATGGGCTAAGAGATCATGAACCAAGTGCTTTCCTTCCCTAAATCCCTCCATTGAGACTCATAAAGCAATCAGTCCCCTTCTCAACTGTCCTGAAAACGCGTCCGTTAGAAAGCTGCCCTCTGCTGGTGAAGCCATCAACAACCAGCAGCGACGGCTCCAGCTAGTGTGAATGTACTCAAAGAACTGCACGTCTTTGCAGATTTCTGTTGCCTCTGGTGTCCGTCCAGCCTTCAGATATCACTGGATCATAAATACGAGGAGTTCAAACAAATGCACTGAAAAGCATATCCACTTTAATCTGTTATCTTGTGCTCTGAGGTCTTTTTATTTTTCTTTCAGCATATCAAGACAGTAAACAGATTTCTATCTTTTTATAATTGTCAAATAAATGGAAGATCCACGTAAATGCTCCTGTTAGATTTATACCGATGTGATGGGCTTATTTAAATGATTAGAATTACATGTGACAGTTTAATTTAAATCTGTAGCATTCTAATAGAATTTAGAGACAAATGTGAAGGCAGTTAGGAAGGTATCCAGATATCCTTCACTGGCAGTGCAATCTAACAAATTACTGTGCCTCAATAAACACTTGGTGTGGATGATGGATTTATTTGTCTTTTTTTACATGGAATTAAGGAAATATCTATTTTTGACGACAGAATTTCGAGTGAACTATTCCTTTATGTGCTGAAAGTAAGTTGTTTGTGCAAGCAGAGTTTTATTTGTGCCGAGTCACCTCTGGATCCTGATTCCCACAGTAACACATTTTCTGGGCTCACATATGACTGACATCAAAGCAGCACAAAGGCACACTTCAGACAGACACTTTATGGCCACGCGGCCGTGAAGGCACACTTCTTAGCACACAATAAATCCAAGAGGACGATGTGAGGGCCTGAGAACCCATCCTCTGTCCTCTCTCATGCAGCCAGTTCCTCTTTCTTTATAGGGGCTGTCCTCAATCACGAGAAAACCCAAGTGTGAATAATTCTGTTGCAGTAGACAAAGAAGTGTGCTGTTTGTAGAATCGAAAACATGAAGGACTCCTTAGAATCAAAATCAGTTTGCATTGCAAATGATAGCCTTATTGTATATTAATTTAGCAGAAAACATTTCAGCATGATTCAATAAACCTATTTAGGACGTTAACTGAATTAAAGTAGTGCCATATATTATAGGTATAAATATAGTAGTACAGGTATAACCAGCAAACTATTAAATGTGGTGCATTGTAATTCATATTTTATCTTTGGTTAATATTTATATGGTTCTATATATTAAATATTTGGTTAAAAACAAAACAAGACTTCATTAGTAATAAATACAAAACAAAGCAATAACAAACCATGAAAAGTGATATTTCAATTAGCCTTAATTTACAGGTTTTTCCTTATTAATAAAAAACACAATATTAATAATAATAATCTTAAACAGAAATGGGTTTCATTTTAGTTTATTTTTCTCTTGAACTCAACATGAGACATTTTACATATTCCATCAATATGACAGATGTAACACCTCTAAAGGTTACAAATCTCATTAAAGAGATTATTTTCACTAGAAACATGAGGTGAAGCAGTACTCGTTTTTTACAACATGTAAACAAAGTTAATCTCCACACAAGTGAAGTAAAGCAATAAATGTGTGCTCTCAGACTCAGGCATGGGGTAGACTGGTACATTCTCTGCGTCATGACAGCTGCTGTCTACATCGACATTTTATAAAAATGATGTGTCACTTTGAGAAAACAGTCCGTTCTCTGTGTAAGTCTTCATACAAATGCTATGAGGATCACCATGGTCTCCAAAGCGCATGCGCTCCGGTGCTCTTTGACGCGATTTGACAGCTGTCTTGCGAGTTTACTTTGGCTCCGTTAAAGTGTCCCATTAAATCAGGCTTGCTGATCTGTTGCTGGTTGTGAACCGACAGGAATCGCGCCGTCTCCTCTATACACCTCGAGAACCCGTCGGCGTAGCTTTGCGCATGCGCGTCCGCACTCGGAGACGACGCACGCGGCCAGGTGCTGTTCTTGAGGTAAATGACAGTCATTTCCAGGACGTCAGCCTTCTCTAGTTTAGAGCAGGGCTGGCTGGCTTTAATCTCAGCCTTCAGCAGAACTTTTAGCTGTTCGATGCATCTGTTTATACGATCTCTGCGCATCTTCTCCACCACTGGTTTCCTCATCTGGAAAAAAAAGGTTAAAGGTTTGGTTAGAATGCGTGAGTAAACACTCGAGTAGAGATGTAATAGAAATAAACGTAAAAAATAAAATCTAAAATAGCTAAATACTTACTTTAGTTTTATCCTTTCCGGCCTGGGTGAGTTTGCAAACAGTAGGCGCCATTCTTTTTGCAGTTTGTGTGCTGTCACTTGATCTCTGTGTTTCTTCTTGCCCTAAAGTGTGCCCTTATATGCGCCCTGATCCTGCGCGTCTTCTCTTTCCCACACTTTTGAGCCAATCAGAACGCGGCTGACTGGTCAATAGGGAAAGTTTAAATTAGCCTGATCCTCCTTTGCTGGGAAACAATAGAGGTGCGCGCTCAAACAGCTGGAGCGCGTGTGTGCACGCACGCCGTAAAAGGGAAGCGTGAAATCGCGGGAGTGCACGAGCCTTTGACAGCGTGCGTGGCTGTTCCGGCGGGAAAGTTGAGGATCAATGAAGTGAATGGAGATTATAAGATCTTTCAAGCGCTTCCCGCTCAAAATCTCTTTCAGAAGAGAGACTGAACAATTATTTGAAAGGCTTACAGTGACTAGATGTTTAGCCCTTAATTAACACACATGGTAAATGTGTGTGTGTGTGATATGTATATATATCACACACACACACACACACACATATATATGTATATATATATATACATGTGTGTGTATGTATAAGAAAAAAAGTCATTTGACCCATAACAATTAACCCAACAATGTGTTTACAGAAATAACCCAGCACTTTTTAGCGTATATATATATATATATATATAGTGTGTGTGTGTGTGCATACCGCTTTCCCTCCAAAAAACATCTGGCAAATGGTGTCCACTGATATTGATAATTAATTTACTTAATACTTAATAAAGTACAAAATGGAAATATGCAGTCAGTACTTATTTATTTGTGTTTTTTTATAAATATCTTACTTGTTATTTAATATATGAATGTTTGATATTAACCATATACTTTCTATTATATAGCCTACATTTTTTAAGTTTTGTATATTTTTATTTGTTAAAATGTAGTTTGCATATAAGTACAGCGGCTGTACATATATTATTTCCAAATTTCTAATTATTTTACAGGTTTACAACCAAAAAATCAGCCTTACACTATTGTTTAGTTTTAGCTTTGTTTTATATTATTATTTCATGCTGAATTGTCAATTTACATATTTTATTAAAGGGCTATGCATATCTATATATTAGGCTATTTATATTATGTATTCATGTGTTCTGTACTTGCTTTATATAAGTATCAGGACAGTTAAGTCTGGCCCTCAGGATTAATTATTTTGTTAATTATTCCTCAATATACCCCGGGGGGACTGGTTGCCTCATTGAGAGCCCATTACTAATGCACTGGGGAGTGCGGCACACTTCTATTGGGCCCCATTGAAGAGCTGCTGTGGGAAAGTTGGGACAACACGGGCTCCAGGATTAGACTTTGAAGAGCTCAAAGGCGCAGCTGGCTCCTGTGCGCGGGAAAGTGTGGTCAGCAAAGCTGATCACTGACAGGCGTTTTGTCCAGCTTTTCACATGCAAGATTCATGCGAGGTTCACTTGGCTCACTTATGCAATTATAAATTGCTTCGGGTTACTATAATGTTATTTTTAAGCAATTAGCGGACTGTTGATGTATGTTTAATACAGATTAAATGGCCTTTAAAACAATAAACAATATTGCAAAATGGCATTAAAATATAAAGGTTCTTTGTTTTTTAGCATCCATGGAAAACTCCAACGAAGAAGCAGAAACAATGACTTGATCTATTAGTAGATGTGTATGTAAAATAATGCAATCATCAAACATTCAAAGCTCATACACCATAACATATTAAAAAATGGTGGCATTTTTCATAACAATGGACGGAAAGTAGTTTGCATTATAAAAGGACTTTTGGTTCTCCAAAAAACATTAATGGAAAGCTTGTTTTCTAACTTTGTGTGAAGTAACACTTCGTGTGAAGAACTTTTTTCTACTAAAGAATATAAAATGCAAACTGAAGGTTTTGCCGTGGTTCATTTTTGGAATAATGGATGTTCTTATAGATGTTCAATGCCAGTAAAGAACCATTATTTTTTAAGAGTGTGAGAAATGCACAATATTACTCTTCCTTGCAGCGAGTGATCTATGAACAAGTGCATCTCTTGTTCCCTGTGTCTATGAGGAGGTGCTTTGGTTTAGTTAACCCCAAATTCCGTTCCCACACCAATTCCCATCTCCCGCCAAAATTGACTGGTAAAGCCACAATACATTCCATCCTGCTCTGCAAAAGGGTCTTTGAATGTGGGCGCCCCCTTGTCCAACACTCCTCTCGTTCTCACACACACACACACACAGAGGGAAGCAGATGCTCAGCGCTGTGTGCTCAGTGTGAAGTGTCCGTCTCTTCATGAAAATGGGGAGCTGGGAAGCCCCTGACCTCCGCTCGCCGGAGAGGAATTTGGGTCTTGATGTGAGAGAAGCTCAATGACATTCCAGCATCACATGCTCTGGCATTCACTGCACAGATGCATGAAAAGAGGCAGTTAGAGCGCGAAACTGTGACATTGTCCAATACCTTCTGCCCCACTGAAACCCCTTAAGTCGTGCCAGAGTGTTTGTGGTCATTAAAACAAAAACGGAGGGAAGAACAGGAAAGCAGACCTTTTTTTATGGAGGGAAACAACTGTTGAGCTGTTGGAACAGCAACACAGTTCACATAATTAATTTTTTACTAAATTACATATATAGTATAATATATACTATATATATATATATATATATATATAATGTACAATCTGAGCCATTATGAATAATTTAATAATTGTTTTTTTTAATATAATTATTTTTTTTAATATTTATTAAAAACGTATTATTAAAACGTATTATTAAAACTTATATTAAAACTTAAAAAATTATTAGAAGCTATTAAAACATATATTAAAACAATCAATTTGAACAGTTTTTAATGCATTAAAATATCAATATTTATTGCAATCGATTTTGTATATGAAAAATATTTCAATATCTAAATAAAATATTTATTATAGTTTAAATGTTCAGTAAAAAATATGTATATTAAAGCTAATTATAATTATATAATTCTATTATTATATTCCAAAAAATATTTTTTTATTATTATAATATGCATTAAAATAATACATTTTAATATTTATTAGAATATTAAAACATATAAATATTTGTATTTACAAATTCCCAATTGATTAAAAACTATTACAAACACATTTTAATTAATTGTTCAATTAAAATGATTAAATATGTACATATAATTATACTTAATTATATATTATTAAATCATAGATAGATAGATAGATAGATAGACAGACAGATGTTTGCAACCTGTTTACAGTAAATGTGTGCTTTCATGTATAAATATATACGGTGACATGCAGAAACGTGTCTTGCACACATGCCTCATGTTTGTTTGTGTTTGTTCGGGATTGTGTGCAGATCAATCTCTCCTCAGGAGTGAAAGCGTACCTGCAGCTCTGAGGTGTGTGTGGGAGAGTGGTAAGCTTTGTAAGCAGCACAAGCAGAGGACCAGATGGTCTATTGAGAGCGGGAATAATGAGGCGCGCTGGATCAGCGGCAACAGGGTGGGGCAGCTCTCAATGGGCCAAAGTGTGGGAAGCAGACACAGACCAGAGCTCTCACACATTCCTCACCGGAGCGACCTGCAGCTGGACACACTGCCACAACACCACACACACAGAGACACAGCCTTTATTCCTCCGAACTATGAGAAGCTCTGTGGAGGAATGCAGTAGTCATTAAACTATCAGTATCATCTGTCAGAATGAGTCACTCTTTGGAAAAAGGAGTCTTAAGGAAGAAAGAAACGGAAGAAAATAGAGCAGGTTTCCCTCCAAAAAAACATCTGTCACTGGGTGACCAATGTTGATGATCTGAGTACGAATAAACAGTTGTGTATAGTTATTTTAGGAGCAGTACAGAATAACATGAAGTTAAATTCAAGCATGACGTTAAGGAAAATAAAAAGAGTGGGTAAATTCAGCAGTACCTGTGATGTATGTGATTTATTTTAGCATTATTTATAATAATACATTTTATTTTATCAGTATTTGATTAATGTTATTATATTCCAATTTGTTAGACCTTTGTCATTTTTGATTATTATATTTATTATCCATTTTACTTTACAATGAATATAGTAAAGCAATCATTTTCCAAAAGACAAAAATTTGTCCATTTTATTTTGTCATTTGTATTCAGTTTTATCATTGTATTTTATTCATATATCTTTTTTTACAGTAATTATTATGAAAATGACATTTTATTTATATATTTTTGTAATAAATATTTGTATATTTCCTGCAATAATTTCCAGAAGACAACAATTTTTAGTTTTATTTATATTATGACAATGTTTTTAGGTATGTTATTTATTGTTTATGTATATATTTTATTTATATATTATCCTTCATGCCATCATTTTCCAAAATAAGCAAGATTTTTACATTTTATTTAATAAAATTGTTTCAATTAAATGTTATTGTTGCATTTTATTGACATACAGTATAATTTGTATATTGTGTAACTTAGTAATTTTATTTTAAAAAAGCAGGGATTTATATATATATATATATATATGGTCAATGTCAGGGTTGTGTCTCTGCTGCAGATGTTGCAAAGCATGCTCGTGTGCTGATGGAGACGTGTGTGTGTGTGTGTGAGGAGCAGGTGATGTGAGCGAGCGGTGAGAACACACACGCGTCTGATCTGAGCAGCAGGTTCAAAGGCTGTTTGTGGAGGGACAGAGGAGGGGCTTGATCTATTGACTCAAGAACGTGTGAGCAGGATCCAGCCTGGGTTTCCCACACTATCCGTCCATTTATTACCCAAAACTCTTTCAGGGCGGGAGGGGGCCCAGAACAATAGAAGTGTGCCATCCTTGAGGGCATGGGATAATTGTGCTTAATTGACATTCACAGTAAATGCATTTCGGTCCGAGTGTGTGATGACTGAAGAGACACTTTTAAACTTGAGTTAGAGCCATATTACATTTTATATATATATATATGTGTGTGTGTGTGTGTGTGTGTGAATATGAATAAGAAATTAAATGAAGTAGAATCACTAAAATAGTATTTTCTTATAAAACAACCCGTTAATTATTGTTTTTTGTTTGAGCAAAAAAATAGTTTTTCTTCCAGCCAGCGTGCAGTAAATTATTTTTGGTATTTTATTTTATTTATTATTTATTTTTACTTTAAAATAATAATAAAAAGATAAATTATAAATGCAGTTCACGTTCACAGTAAATGCTTTTTGTATTTTTTAAATATATATTATATTTATTATAAAATTATGTGCATATGAAAATAAATGGTCATGTATATAATATTAAATTAAATAATTTATGCTTTGTACTAATTTTACTATTACTATCTAATTTGCTCATTAGTACTTCTGCAAAAAAATAAATAAATAAAAAATATATTAAAAAAAAAAAAAAAGTTCTTCCAGCCAGTTACTGTACAAGATCCGTGTCTCTGTCTGATAAGGTGTGTGACATCTTATCTATATATCCTGTGCATCCCTTGGGAAATTATCATATGTCTACAGTCTCCATCTGCAGAAGCCTTATCAGCGAGCGCTGATGTTCCCAGGTAATAAAAGTACAGCAACCTGTCTGTGTTGTGTGTGTGGAAGACCATTCCCTCCGTGGGAGCCCTGGGGCCAGTTAACCATGAAATAATTGATGCCTCTTCTATTGTTGAGGACGCCTCACCCACTGGCCTCTGAGTGTGGGAAAGCTAATCCTGACTGGGACTCATGGCTTTGTAATGC
>JAUMHR010000060.1:3984775-3996547 GCA_032361145.1 Enteromius fasciolatus | reverse complement strand
AAAGTAATGTAGGGCACTACTATTTTTGAGAGTAATATGTAATATATTACTTTTTTGAGTAACTAGCCCCAACACTGTTGTTCACTGTCATTTTGCTTTATTTGATCTTTGAATCATCGCGGGTTCCCTCTTACGTCATACTCTGAGGTTCCTTAGCCATTTATGCACATGCGCACTTTTCAAAAACAGCGTTTAGAATGGACGTGCAAAAATACAGAATTAAAAATGCAATGTTTGCTTCTTGTGCCTAAGAGCATGTTTATTAAAGCCCATATATCTTACTAACAAGAAACTATGCATCTAACCACAGGTCCAACCACGTACGTCTGTGACGTTGACTGCGAATGTGCGTTTGAATTGTGCTTTCGGGGAACGCCGAATCTTTGAACTATGCTGGAAACGATGGAACTTGCGACCATAGTAGGCTAACCATGTTTTTTGGGAAACGCACCCCAGACAGATAAACAAACACAGACCGGATGTTAACTTCGGACCAGGCATGTGCGTCTGATGAAACAGTCTATATAGACAGCAAGGCAGTACACAATTGTTTGAAATAGAGTCACTGCAACTGTTCTCTTACTTGATCCAGTGTAGTCTGTGACACTGAGTAGTCAGCTATTCCCAGCTCCTCATAACTGTTTGACAGAACCTCAAAGACACAAGCGAGTGAACAGGCTTGAGATGGCAGCTGGTATTGAAGAACATTCTGATGTCTCTCCTTCAGCTGGATGCCAGGGAAGGCGCTCTGGATGAAGGTGTCCACCGGACATGGTTCTGTAGATGGGGTGGACAAACGAAGGATTATTGTGTAACCGTCTCCAAACCTAGAAGAGAAAAAGAGAGGAAATTAAAACATTTATTGTCACATATTAGGACTTGCATACAACTTACAACAGTTTGGCAGAATACACTACATTTTCTTTTAAATATGCATTTTACAACCAGAGCAATTATTCATCCTATTAGGGCAATAAACTCTCAGCTGGGTACCAGAAGTAAAACAAATCCTATTAAATTTCTGCATATGGGAACAGACCTGCTGCTGAATTCTGAAATAATTCTCAAAAAAAAAATTCTGCCAAAATAATTGTGCCAAAAAATCACTCTAGCACCTACCCACCACCTTTAGACAGCCAGTCTTTTGCAAGAAAAGTAAAATATTGTTTATGTACTACATCTTGTAATTTTATCTTATTGTCTTTTTTTAAAATGATGTTAAATATGTAATACAGAGAGGTCATATAACAAATGAGAGGTATTCTACAGTGTGAATTTTTTGTTTTTTTTATACTGCTTCAAATCCTGTTCAAAGCAGTATGTAATATACAGTATACATTGAACAGCATGAAGTAAGTGTTACCTGTTCTTCAGGTGCTGAACTGAACCCAGACACTGGAACCTGCCGTTCACCATGATGGCCATTCGGGTGCAGAGCGCCTCACACTCCTCCATACTGCAAAGACAGCAGAACCGCCATAGCAGCAGAGCAATTAAGGAACACACAGAGGCTAGACCTGAACATCCTTATACTAGTGGTGCAACGGATCACAAAACTTATGGTTTGGATAACAGATCAGATAATTTTTCGGACAAGCAAAAAGATGTATTTATTACTAAAAAGCTTACTTTAAGGATTTATATACCCCAGCAGAAACTACTAGTATACCTGCTAAAGTCAGTGATACAACAAGAACAACTGCACAAATCACAAGTGTATATGAACAACCTACAACATAAAATGATAGTGACAGCAGTATTCAGGTGCAGACATGTAATAATTAAGTGTAATACAACACAAAATCTTACTACATAAGTATAACACAGATGAATCTTTGTTAAAGCTGTGTTGTTTGATTAGCAGACCAGACAGAAGTAGGTATTTCTAGGCTGCTATATCTTTAAGACTAAACGCACAGGTCTAATACTGACACACATTCGGTTTCTTTCTTAGTCTATGTCAGTATACGTTAACTTAAGACATGGACGTAACCTACCGTGTTTACCAGAATACTTGCCAAAGCGGGAATTTTCACATAACTTTGTGTATATCTCTCTCTGTCTATGTGCTTCGGGTGTGTGCACAGCAACTGAGCAGCGCGTGAGTCTCAATTCAACTTCTTCATCTGAATGGTCTGAAATAGCTTGAACGTGTAAATTGGCAAAGCAAAACATGTGCAAATGATAACTTTGACTCTAAGATGGTTGAACCTAGCTATATTAGTCATTGTACATATCAGTCAGATGGTCTCTTACAGTCTAATGGTACGTTCACACCAGACGCGGCTTGCGTGAATAAGTCGTGCTATTCACGCGTAATTAGACGCTTTAACATTTTGAGTTTACTCGCTTCATTGTGCGTGAAAATTCGCGTCAAGGGAGGGGCTTCGGACAACCTGTGTTGGTTAG
Organism: Enteromius fasciolatus; assembly: GCA_032361145.1. NCBI lineage: Eukaryota > Metazoa > Chordata > Actinopteri > Cypriniformes > Cyprinidae > Enteromius > Enteromius fasciolatus. Next base: position 3,994,138 of record JAUMHR010000060.1, on the reverse strand, counting down.
ACATGAGGTAAAATTCGTTTGGGGTATATCTAATAGGCAAACTTTGGTTTAATGAATCTAGTATTTATTTCCTTTTTATTTGTGTTTCTATTAAAGTACGAAGATGTGTCGTACAGCTCCTCCACATGCAGCGACCATCATTTTGTCCTCCATAGTTTCGGAATTCTGCCTCCGCTTGCTAGTAATCACGTCACTACTAGAGTGCAGTATGAGAGTGCAAATCCCAGTCTAAAGGATCCATTGTGGCTACCTGCATGAAACTAGAAGTTTCCCCTACCTGTGGGAGGTGAGAACGACAGATCGACCCTCTTTGATCACGCTTAGGATGCAGTTCCAGAGGAAGCGCTTGGCCTTTGGGTCCATCCCAGTTGTTGGCTCATCCTGAAAATCACATATGAGAATGGAAAAACACAATACAGCTTTAAGTCAGTAACATTTAGTAAAACCACCTCGCAAATGTGATGCAAACATACCAGGAAGATGACAGGTGCAGCACCAATGAGGGAAATAGCGGTGGAGAGTTTGCGCTTGTTTCCTCCGCTGTAACCCCCAGCCTCTCGGTCAGCATACTGACTCAGACCAAGCTTTTGCACTCCCCACTGTGCCACCTAGAGTACAGGTGTAAAAATTGACTAAAAGTAACTACAGCCTTTATGGCCCAAACACTAGATCGATATTAAAGACCTAGCAAAGACAAATGTTGGCTATGGTCACAGCTCAAATCTCCTGCGTCTGAGGCAGAAAGCTGTGCTTGAGCATAACCAAATATATCTATGGGTCTTCACACCCCTACTTACCAAATTATGTGGAGCAAGCCATGGATTTAAACTATATATACAATTATACATATATATTTACTAGAAAAAGAGACAAAGTGCCCTTCCAAGAAGAGACTGAGAAGAGTTTGTTTCTTCATCAGAACAGAACTGGAGAAATGTGACATTACATCACTTCCTGGCTGATGTGAACGGATGACGCCAGAAGAAGAGTCCAAACAGCTGATAAGCTATTATGGTGAAGTATTGAATGTGATGTGACAGAATGAACTAATCATATCTTCTTCTTTACTGGTTATAGCACAAACATGAATGAACATGAGAAGTTATCTTGTTTCATATCCCAAGTTCGAGTCTATCGACAGCTACTCTCCTGTCTGGCTTACTTGTTGTACAAAATAGCAGATTGGGCATTATGATTGGTCAGACCACTTTTCTGTCAAACGGTCAATTGATGGACTGGAGAGGTGTGGATTACTTGTGGATTATTGTAATATTTGTCTCAGCTGACTTCCATTCACTGCAGAGGATCCATTGGTGAGCAGGTGATACAACACTGCATTTCACATAAAATGTGTTCTGATGCAACAAACATTTAACAAGTAAACAAGTATTTAGCTAATCATATGGCACTTTTTACATGTATTATACAGTTAAAGAACAAATTATTAGCCCCTTATAAAATATTTAATTATTTTACAAGTGTTGTTTAACAGAAAGACGATTTTATAAATTATTTTTAAACATAATAGTTTATTCGGGAAGATTGTAGTGTTTGTAATACAAATAGAAAGAAATGTATAACCAAGAATTTAAAAAAAGTCTACTGGTCAAAATTATTGTAGCCTTCTGATGTTAATAGTATATATCCCTTTTGCTTGATAACAGACAAAATGTTGGCCCAAACCCGGTTTTCTTGCAGACTTTCTGAGATTGTCTTTCAAAATCTTCTTACAGTATAATCTTCCTTTTTCATGTTTCCGTCAACTCTGATGAGATTCCCAGTACCAAACACACTGAAACCTCCCCACAGCATTATCCTCCACCACCATGTTTTACTGTGGGAACGCTGTTCTTGGGGTTGAATGCCTCTCCCTTCTTTATTCAAACATAGGAAACATCTCAATGGCCAAAAAGCTCTAGTTTCGTCTCATCTGACCACAGGACACGTTTCCAGTATGCATCACTTTTCCCCAGGTTGTCGTTAGCAAACTTCATTCTAGCTTGGAGGTGTCTCTTCTTCAGAGGTCTAGTCTTTCTTGGTCGGCAACCTTGCAGTTCATTCCTTTGCAAGGCTCTAGTGACTGTCTTCGTTGAGACATCAATTCCAGACTGAGCTAAATCATTCACTAGTGTCTTGGCAGTTGTTCTTGGGTCTTTAGAAACCTCTCTCACTAGTTTTCTTTTCAAAGTTTCCTGCCTCTGCCCATCTTGTTCTCCATTGTGTTGGTCTCTTTAAAACTTATTACTTAAAAAGCTACTGGGTTACTCTTTTTCACATATTCTGATTTGAGCAATTAAAACCTGGAAATTTTCATGATTTCAATGATATGTAACTTTTGACGATTCCTTTAACCCCTGGCGGTCTGTTTAAAACAAGCTAGGAATTTAGTATGAAACATGCTTGATATTTAGTAGGGCTGCTATGATAAATCGATGCAGAATCGATTTATGGATCAATTCTGAGATTTTCCAAATGCATCATAATTCCTCTGTAATTGATTCTGAGTTTAGATTTTAAGAGCAGATTAGAGTAGGTGCTCTACTCTAGTTTTTACCTGCATATTTATCCCAAGCGCTTGTGTGTTTGGCCGAGACATGTCATTTCACCTCAGCTCAGAATGCTTTTATGCAGAATAATGGTGAATGTAGATCAGTTGACAAAATGAAACAAGTCACTAAATCTACTAAATTGGCAACACTGTGTGAGATTAATGTAAACACAGCCCACTGTGAACAGCCGCTTCAAACTTTTTGAAATTTATGAATGATTATTTTAAGTTCAAGTGTGTGAAAGAATTTGAAAACAAGCAGAGTACAGCTGTTTCTAAAGCATGTAGCACCATCTGCTGTTAAAATCTAATCTTGATTCATGAATCAATCCAGCACTGATTTATCGTCTCAGCCCTAAAATTTAGCATGATGTGCTCTGGCTGCATTTTAATATAATAATGATAATAATAATCCATGATAATATTTTTGAAGCATCCTGTACCTTAGCAACATGAGCCTCTGCCACTCCTCTGAGTCGAGCGTAGAACTCTAGGTGCTCTCGTCCCGTCAGCAAGTCACTGATGGCGTCAAACTGAGGACAGTAGCCCATCAGCTGATGAACTTTCTCCATTTCTGTAATAACACTGAATAAAACAAATGCTTGATAACGTAAGGAAGTTGTGATTAGTTACCAGGATGTAGTAATAGTAGTAATTGTGAATATTTCGTTTTAATGTTCATCACATGTTTTTGCATGACTAGGGTCTAACCTGTGGTTGCTAAGAAATGCTTCTCCGTAAGTGATGCGGGTGTCTCCAGTCAGCATCCGGAAGGTGGAGGTTTTCCCCGCCCCGTTAACACCAAGAAGCCCAAAACACTTAAATGGGAAAAGAAACATGCAGCAAAAAACTAAGCACTAGTATATATTTCCAAGAGAGTTCTGTGATATGCGACTCTAGTTACCTCTCCCCGAGGAATGCCCAAGCAAAGACGATTCACCGCTGGCTTCCTGCCTGCCTGGTATACCTACAGTCATAAAAAGTCAGTATTTTACCCTTGAGTAAATTGCATAACATGTTTTACAGCAGTTTGTGTGGTATTTGGTGCGCTTCTTTATTCTTTATAAAAAAAAAACCATCTTAATGCAGACATAAATCTCATTTCTAATTGGTGGCGATTCACTATTTCTCTACGTTCAGATAATGTTGCATTCATGCCTTACTGGTCACACTCACACAATAACACTATTAGTTCACCAATCAATGATAAATCTCTATCACTTTTCTGCTGCCATTCATTGGCCGTGTTCCGCTATCACTCACGTGACGCCCTCACACCCTTTCACACAGGACGTGGAATGCACTGCGCTACAGTGTTGCCAGACATACAATAATTATTGTATTTGTACAATAATTTAGACCTCTGTACGATCAATAATGAAAACAAAACCCATAATATACGATCATTTTTGTATTTTGTGAAACTTCGAATGTTGGTCCTTTTTTTTTTATCATAGGGCTTCTATTTTAATTTATCTAGCTGTGGATCTTACGTTTACCTTGCCCTGCGTTTAAAGCAGCACTATGTAGCCTTTGGTGCTCTAGCAGTTAAAAGCAGCGAAAAGTCGTGCGTCACATTTTAGCAAGAATTGTGCATCTCTACTTCTGTACCTTGCTAAGGTCTTTGAGGATGAGAACGTCTCCCACAGCTCTACCGCTCTTCACACGATCACGCTCTCTCGCCACGTCCTCATCCTCTGTGCCCAGGGGGGGCAGCGCAAAGCCAGACCATCGGCTGAAGGGAAAATATTTCATTATTAGAAACAACGACACAGCTGTGCATATGTTAATGTATTCAATATCACAGTGTTAAACATTCAAACGTACCTAAAATTAATAAAGAATTTATACTGCAGGAGAACAGTGAAGATGAAAAACACTACTCCTTCCACTGCCATGGCAAACAGGTTCTTCCCTACAAAATCCCAGGATAAAGGATCCAGATTCTGTTTGGTTCCTGTTGACATCCACAGACAGGATGAATTCAAATCGTTCACATGAATATTTCAGAACTGTTTGTTTATCAGTGATGGAACTCCATAAAAATTACCCAGCCGCTGAAATGCGTCTGCCATGGCCTGGTTCTTGGCCATGTCAATGAGACCTCGACCCAGACAGAAGTGAGGAAAGATCAGAAAGACCTTCTTCAGGATCCTGTTAACCTCGTTCAAATGCTGAGTACAACATGAAAAGTAAATAATGAAGAGATCAAAGTCTTATTGACTTTATTTGTTGCTTGCATAAAAGTTGCTTACTTTTATTTATTATTTATAAAGTTTTAATTTTTATATATTTTGTGAAGTTAAGCAGTTGCAAATGATCATTATTTTCGTAAATTCTGTGAATTTCCTGTTTAAAATTAAGGATGTTGAGCCAGGAACATGTTCTAAATAAATCAGAGGATTATTAAAACTGCTCAGAAGATCATAAGACGCCCTTCTCCTCACTCTGGAAGAATAACACACTTCATTCGTTGAGGTAGACGGAGTGATTAAAACAAAGACAGTTTTTATCCTACAGCGGTTATCACACTGCTGCTAAAATGTAATGTTGTGTGCAATAAGAAATTGGGACAATAATGTCAGAATGTATGCTTTGTGTGTGTTTTATTATTTAATTTTCTTTTTTACTAATTTAGCTGTTTTGGATTGAATGGCACTTTAATTGGATTTGGATGGCACTTTAATTTCATTGTACATGTTACAATGACAATAAAGACTTAATCATGGTGAGCAGTTAGCATTTGTGTGGTCTGCATCCCTCACCTCATCGATAAAGAGCTCCAGGACAAAGGTGGCCACGCTACCGTTGATGCCGATAAAGAGGTTGATGGAGGTGAGGACCACATAGGCAGTGCTAGGGACGGAGAAGATGAAGGAGGCTGGGTACATGAGTGGAGTGATAGACCAACTGCAATAGAGACAAACAAACAGCACGCTACAGTTTGCGACTTTCCAAAATGGTGCTACAGTGGAGACACAAAGGAGACGAATTGTTGAATAAAGTCATTATTTTTGTACAAACAGTATTCTCGTAGCTACATAAAGTTACAGTGTTTCAACTGATGGAAGATGGAGTATTCACTAAGTACTACTCACAAGTAGTGTTGTCACAGTACCAATACCAGTGACAACACTAGTAACAAGCCTCCTGGTTTTCATCAAAAATATTTTAAATTGTGTTTCGAAGATGAACAAAGCTTCCACGGGTTTAGAACAACATGGGGGTAAGTGGTTAATAAAAAATATATTTTTTTGGGTGGAGTAACCCTTTAAATCTCCAGTGATGTAATCATTTCTCACCCATATAGCAAGAGTAAGAGCACCAGTGCGGGCAGATTCTTCTCAGATACGTATGACTCTTGCTGGAAGCTGATAAAGATGAAAACCACCATAGTGGCTGGTACTGTATAGTTCAACTGCGATGCAACAAGAAACATTAAATCAGTCTGAATAAGCATTTCAAGATATTTCAGAGCCACATTAAAGCTTGTAGAGAACTGACCATGTCCCATACGTAGTTGGTGGTCCAGTACAGGATGGGCTTCACTCCACTGACAAACTGGAGGTGTTTTGATTTACTGACTCGTTCCTCGATAAGGAAAAGGACAAAGCTGGCAGGAACAAACGACATGGCGAAAATCACACAAATGGACACCAGAACATCCACTGAGGTGGTCATCCTGCAAGGACCATAGAGAAAGAAAAGCAGTGGCACATTTTCAGTTTTTTTAGAGTTCATTAAACAGTTTAATTCATTTACAGTATTTCCTATTTTTTTCTGTGTTTGTACCTTTACCTCATTTAAATAGTTTCTTTAATACTCGCATACATTTCTCGCATTTTGCCCTCTAGAGAAACACTGCCTATGCACACTTTTCAAATTTTATACAGCTCCTAAACTAGTGCTCTTTGGTCTGTCATACAAAAAAATACATACAAGGCCATCTCTGTCAGCTGCTCCTTTGTGAGGTTGAGTGGGTGATTGTAGGCTGTTATTCCATATTTACGTCTTTCCATGTCAGGTGGCAAGTTGGCACGAAGGAGAGCATTGTTCATGATGTTCACAAACGATGCCATCGCATGCCATCCTTTATTATTAAACCAGACCTGAGGGAGAGAACATGTCACAGCTAAATGAAGAGATGAGGAAAAGGTTGAGCTTCAGTGAGGTCACTCACATGTGTCTTACTCACCTTTACATTATTTTCGCTGGTGAGTCCCGAAAGGCTATCTGGTAGTCTGTGAAGGAGCTGATCTAAAGAGCCGTTCTGCAAAAGACAAAAGTCCAAAACTAACAGTGAAGTTACGTGACAACAGGGGAATGTGATATGTATTGTCTATGACAATGTCGTTTTTACAGTGGCCAACCTGACAACATCAAGTGCAGAGTGTACACCTTTAATGCGTAATATTGTCTGTTTTAGTATTAAACTAAGTTACAGAGCCATTGTTTGACTATGAGAAGCACATAAATCATTAAAAAAACATTTTATATTTCAGTATTAAATTTAATACATTAATTCATGTGTAGTGCAGTGTAAATAAATTCATGCCACCTTTGAGTTGCATTAAACAGTCTGTACAAATACACCTAAACACCACTCAGATGCAGTTGTCACCTCTGCAGCACAAATATTGCTTTTTTTATTTCATTTGATTCGTAACAGCCCTATAGCATCTTCTTGTGTATGAATTTGACATAAAAAATGATGCATGAATCGTATAAGGTTATAGAAATTGTTCTTATGAAAGCAAAACGATATCAATTCAATGTATTTCTGTGATTGTTGTGAACTCACTACTGCACAGAATATCAAGAATGAATATTCAAGTTTGATTTAAGGGTTTTGTATAAGTCCATAATATCAAAACAAATATGAATACAGAGAGCCAAAATCATCTATAGGTACATTAACCAGTCCAAAAACTTAGGTGGCATACCTCTGCAATGTTGTAGCGTCTTCTGATGGCCAAAACAGACTTCTCTAGGTAATATGGCTCATCCACAGCTTGAGAGCTTTTAGCTCCGAGAGAGAAACCGCCATATCTGTGACAGATAAGCAGAAATGATATGAACATCAAATCTAACTGAAATTAAATGTTGAATCTTTGGATTTCTGATGGCAATCAGCTCACCTAAATTCATTTACCCATTTTTTCGTCTTCAAACTGTGTGTGAGAGAGAGAAAAATGACAAATTTCTTCTGTTAAAACAGATTTTAATTTATTACTGAGTGTTTTAAGAAATAAATGAAAGAGAAACCTTTTCTTCAGAATTTGGGGATATGTTTTAATGAGGTAGTCAGAAATGTTGCGACCAGTCAAATTTTGCAGGAAATCACCTGTCATTGATTTCATCTACATGAAGAAAAGGTGTTAGTGTTAGTCCAAAAACAAAAACACCAAATAATATAAAAGACAGCTAAAAAATTAGTGTGTTAATAATTAAATGTGTTTTTACTGTGCAGACCAATATATATATATATAGTATAATATAATATGTAATATACATCTATAGTATGTTTGTGGAAACTGAAATAGTAGAAAAAGTTCATTTAAACTGTAAAAATATTTCACAGTACTGTTTTACTGTATTCTTAAACACAAAAATGCTGAGTTGTAGCATAGAAAACTTATTTAAAAAAAAATATCTATATCTATATATATATATATATATATATTACAGACCAACAACTATTGTATATTACTGATGAACACAGAGGACAGACCTGGGGAGGGGGGATTCCCCCTGCTCCCTCGGGGCAGTCCGGCAGCATCCTGCGGATATCCTCAGTACTGCACTCACAGTCCAAGGACGGCTTCTCTGCAGTCCAGTTGCCTTCATGAAGGAGCTGCCACATGCTGTAGGGAATCTGTGGCCGGACAAACTTTGTTTCAACTTCCTCTAAACAGTCAGTGTCTCTGAAAAAGCACACATTCAAGCATCACATTATATTGATTAAACAGGCTAGTTTATTGGCTGCTATTGTTTTCCCAATCATAGGCATCCTACCCGCTTGGCTCCATACATTTGGTCCCAAACCCAGGTGGATTCAACAGGGCATCCAGGAGGATCTGTACGGCTGGATCCTGTGGGGCATCATTGCTTCATGGGAAAGAAAAAATAATTGATCTGCAGGTGACAGAAGGATTTTCTTTTACATTTTTCCTCACCATTCCTGAATATGTACCTGAAGAAGGTGAACTGCTCTCCGTACATCCACGGCTGGAGCTCCAGAGATGGATATTTCCCAAAGGGTGGCACAATGAGACTGAAGAGAAGAGCGATAAGGACAAACACTGCAGGGAGAACGATCTGCAAAACACAAAGCATTCATCAACCATGGTTTTATAATGTTTCTAAAAGAAATCTCTTAACAAAGCTGCATTTATTTGATCAAAAATACAATTAAAAATGTTATGTTGTGACATATTACTACCGTTTTAAAAAACTCAATTAAAATATTCTAAATTGTAATTTCTTCCTGTGAGCAGCTATTACTACAGTCCAGTTTTTTTAAGCCCTGAATCTTTTGGGTTTGGTAATAGTTTTGTAAAAAAAAAAAAATCAAGTTTTAAAAACTGTTCAATTCCACGTCCTGCAGGATCGATTAAATGATATCAGCTGCACTTTCTCTCTCCTCTATGACAGCGAGCTCATCGCACCACTGTCCTACATACACACGCCTCCTGTCAATCACTCAGAACTTCTCATCTGAGATGCCTCAGCCATAGAGATGTGCGATATATATAATCTGCAATCAAGAATTTTGCAAAAAAACATTCAAAACACTCATACAGAGCGCACGCATA
>JAUMHR010000060.1:3958993-3972804 GCA_032361145.1 Enteromius fasciolatus | reverse complement strand
GTTCTTTTCAAATAATAACCGCTCCAAAGTAATAACGCATAGCCGGGACTACTTGTATGTTTAAAATCCCTCCGCGCTAACAAAGATTACCGTTTGGCACCATCTTGTGACAAACACTGGACAACCACAATTAACAATGGAAAATACATCCGTTATTATATATTCATATGTAGATGTTATAAATTGTCTAACGTTTGAATGTTAGTCACGCGGTACTATATCGTTTGGCGGAAGGATGAAAATGTTAATTTAAAACAAATACGCCAATAAAATGTTTCAAATTCATATTTATGTCCAGTTTTTTTCCTTATGTGGCAAGTAGCCGTATAATAAGCGGGATAATGTTCAGGCAGCCTGTAGTTATCATGAAATAAGCCCCTTCAGCGTGATACAAGATCCTGATCACACTGTCGGGGCTTATTTCTGCGATAACTACCGGCTGCCTGTACATTATCCCTTACTTAACATTAGCCTATTAACAATATAATGTTAGAAATAAACTAACCAAAAAACACAAAACAAAACGTATTAACGGATGTAGCACAAAGTTATTGCACTGTGGTGGTGTAAAACAGGAGAGTTTAACTCACACGTCATCAACAAAGCAAGGGTAGGGCATCTGTTGCACATATATGCCAGTTTTTGGCTCTTTACTGGTGAGCAAATGTGTCACAGCTCTCTCAACTAAATCCTGCACATAAATAAAACCACCCCAAACGTAGCGGAGGTCACTGAATGGTTCAGCAGCTGGGCCTGGATCCCAAAATCTGTCAAATGATAAAACACAATATCAGCTTCATGAGGCAATTGACCATGGAAGCGTTTTTGCAGTAAACGTACGTTCGTGTGTGGACACTGAATCATACTTGTCTTTGATCTTGTTCGTGCGGGTCACATCGTCTATGTCCATGCGGATCTTGTACTTGACATGGGGAGGCAGAGAGGATGACGAAGGCTCTGGAAGGAGGAAAACTATTCCGGCCCAAAACTGGCGATCTTCCAGCAGCTCCAGGGCTCGTTCGACCATCTCACCCTCTGTGGCCAGACCCTCCAGTTTATTCAGAGAGAAGCACTGGGTACAGATAAACAACAGTCCAATGCAAAAGTTGTTGACACATGACAGTAACTGCCTGGCTCTAAAGCATCCATTATCCAAATTTGTATACCATCACACTTATATTCCGATTAATAATATAGTTTTCAACCAAATGTCTATGTGCCTTATCTGTTACATATCTTTGGCAATGCAACTACATGAATCGCTCATAAAAAATTGAGCAGGTTGTCTATAGTGTTCTTTGTCAAAGTGGAAAAGCATCTGGTTATTTGTTACTGGATCGTTTATGAGGGTGAAGACAGCACTATGCAAATAATTAATCAACAATCTGGATATACTAAATGTAACTTATAATTGGCTGTATGCCTATATTAAACGCAAAATTTGAAAGAAATAGCATGAATAGCTGTCACGTTATATGTCTGTTTAGTTCTGTTTTTGTATTCTTGGTTTAGTTTCGTTTTCATGTCTCCCTGTTTTAGTTTTCGTTTTTGAGTTCAGTTCCTGTCATGCCCATATTTGGTGTTTCCTGTCTTGATGTGATTATTAGTTGATTATGCCCCACCTGTGTCTCCCCAGCTGTCTTCTCTTGAGTTCATTAGCCCCTGTGTTTAAATGCCATGTCTTTTGAGTTCAGTCTTGTCCGTCAATGAATGTGTTAGGTGTTGTGTAATCTCTTGGTGTTTTGATTATAAAAAGACTATTATTTTTGAGAACTATACGATCTCTTGCGTTCACCTTCATCCTCCGGCACGCACCCTGACAATAGCATAAGCAACTATTTGTGGTGAATCGTGAATCTTGAATCATGAGTTTTAAATGGACCTTAAAGCCGCCCTCCCTCATAAACATTTTGTATGGTTTTATGTTTATGACCCTTTTTTTTAATATATGAATAGAATAAATATTATGTTTGTTTCATTATGCTTTCTGTTCCTTTCTTTTCACTTCTTTTTTTATATATCCATTTTGTCTACTTTGAATGTAAATGTATTTAGTGACATATAAACATTTACATACAAAGCAAAACAGTACTCGTTACAGTAGTATAAAGATGCATTTGTGTGTTGTTGTTTTTTTTACATATTATTATAGAATGAATATTTTGATTTTTGACATTTATTTTTGTATTTTTAATATAATTTTGTTGTTATGCGCTTTGTATATATAGCTATATAGCTTTAATTTATCCTTACTTCAGCTTTCAGTTTGCAATTTTAGTTTCAGACAAATATTAATATAACACATTAACTGATTTAATCTTTTAACCTTTATATCTAATGCTGAGTTAAAAAAGTACTCTTTTTACATACTTAAATGTATGAAGTACGTACTTTAAGTGTGTAGTATGCAAATTAGGCCATACCAGTGCTTTAGAATATATAACATATGTATTTCTTCCTAGTGTACAGATAACAAGTGAACCAATCAGGTTTACTTCTTAAGCTGGTCGTAACATAAGCTGCGGATTGCAACTACCTTAGTGAGTTCTGAGAGAGTGTTGAAGGTGCTGTTTAAATCCTGGTACAGGTCCAGCCAGGTGGGTGGGGCACCGTCTCTACGAGGTGTATCTGGGTCAGGCATTGAGAGGAACCGGGAAATGCGGGAGGCCGTCCAAGAAGTGTTTTCAAGTTGAAGATTCACAATTACCGCCACCTCAGGCCTTCTCAGGAGATCCTGCAGAAGCCGAATTTCTAAACTGCTCTCCATGAAGGTTTTGATTCTCGGAGCCACTTCCTGCCACGCCTCCTGCATGTCATTCAGAATCTGGAAGTCCTGAAATGTTTTGTTTACCTGAAGGAAGAAGAATTTCAGGAAAGTAACAAAGACATCACATTTTTGGACAACAGACGTATTGCATAAGGGATTTGGGAGCTGAGCGGACCTCTGACATGAGCATCCGGGTGACTGGAGTGTCTGGAGTGTAGAGCAGCTTTCCAATGAACAGCGGTTTGATGCTTCGCCACACGATCCGCGAGAGAGGGTTCGACTCCAGATTTCTAATCAGGTTTTCACAAAATGGTGCTAAAAGTTGAAAAGAGGGAAGGATTTGTTACACTGCGCAGCTTGTTAAGGTTTCAGTGTCAAAATAATTCTTGGTAACACTTTATTTTAAGGTACCTAGTAGTAGCCATTGTACGTTCACGAAATTAAATGTACTTATCATGTAACTAAGTAATGCAACAGCCTGTAATTGCAGGTACACATATGTTACAGACCGAGTCTGGGACAATCTTGTAACGCTTTATGTTAAGTAGCTTATGTATATATATATAATTACGTTATATAAAGACTGCAACACATATGTGAGTTTTATTTGGTTACATAAGTATCTGTGAAACAGACTCGGTCTGTAACAAATGTTTAACAGCAGCTGTCTGTTACATCTACAACGGCTACTACTAATTACGTCCTAGGTAATTACTCTGTATTATGGACATCTTAGAATAAAGCGTTACCTTTTTTTCTATAGCATGTAGAATTTCCACGGTGCCCAAAGTAGCTAAACTAAACAGGGAAATGCTTTTATCCTTGAGTAGAGAAACTATTACACAAAGTAGATAAGTGACATTTTAAAATAAAGTGTTATTTGTTAACATTAGTTAATATATTCAGTAACATGAACAAACAATGAACAATTTCACGATTTATTAATCTTTGTTAATATTCTAGTTTTTCATTGTTAGTTCATGTTTGTTCGCAGGGCATTAAGTAATGTTATGATTTTAATAATGCGTTAGTAAATGCTGAAATTCACGTTAACTAAGATTACTAAATGCTGTAAAATGATTGTTCATTCTTAGTTTATGTTTACTAATATTATTAACATTAATATTAGTAAATTATTAACATTATTAAGTCTGAATCTGCATTTTTTAAATTATAATTATATTTTGATTATTTGTATTGTGTCCCCTAAAATGTCTTAGGTAAGAAAGAAAATAAAGACTAAGTAAGACTGTTTTAAGACAGTTACATGTACAAACAGGCTACTTGGCATATGACGTAATGTTGTAACTGTAATTAAAATAAAAATTGCTATTTTTTCCAGGTTTTTCTTCAGTCATTAAACTAATCCAAATATTTTAGTATTTAATATACTAAACATATTTAATACATTTAGTTTTTTTCCCCAGTCAGTATCCAGTGAAAGAAAATAAGGAGTGCTGCACATATATATGAGGGTGCAAACGATATACAATACATATCTTTAAAATATATAGTGCTACTAAACTAAATTGCAATTCTTTTGATTTTTAGCATTTTAAAAACATCCTTCACTGATTCACAATTCAAAGATCCAGGTTTAAGGTTGATGCACATGCACTGGCAGGATTTCTAATTGATGCATCGAGTGAATCGTTACACCGCCATAAACAAGTCTTACTGGTGCTGTTGTCCTTTTCAAGGTCCGCATCCTCCGATGCATTTCTGCCCAGGAAAGATTTGATGTCCTGGTCTTCATACCAGTTGAATGAAGGGATTCTCTCTCCCCCAGCCTCTGGGTGTCCGCACATGATTCTGGAGAAGGCACGAAAGCTCTCGCGTGGCAATGCTGAGCGATTTTCAGGTGACAGTAGCCTCATCTCTGAGTTCAGCTCTGAGAAACTGGACAGAGAAGAGACCTGAGGAAGAAGAAAGACACAGGACCTCTAATGTATCTGCATTATGAAGTGTATTAAAATGTATTATTTCTGTATCACGTATACTATGCAATGTCATAGTAATTGTGAGTCCTGACATTATTAGGACTCAAAACTGCTTACGTCATCCATAACTGATGCTAGTTCTCGAGATACAGAGGAAACAACCCGACTGATGAGCCGGAGATCAGCCGCATTCGCCTGCAGTCTGTCTCTCTGAAAGGAAATAATGTGAAAAACAGAATTTGAATATGAAATCTTTGATTGACCTATCGGTAAGCCCCTCCCCTCAAACACAGATGAGCCTATGGCAGTCGAGTACTGGTTGCACAGAGAGTGAAACTCGGACATCTGTAGGTTTCAGTGCCATAGAGACACACTGGAAGACCCGAAGCTCACATAATTTTTATTCAAAACAGAAAAGATCTATGCAAAGCAACTGGTTCAATCGATTTGTTTTGAAAAGCTTTGTTTCTCCCTTTGCTACGCAGAATATTTACGGATGGTTGGATCATCAACTTACTAACCGTGAGGATCTTGCTGAAGTCCAGCTGTGAGAGGAAGATCTGCTCGGCCTTCTGCATAGTATCTGAAGGCACAGCACACAGCTCCTTTTGAAGTTCGGGGAAAGAATCTCTTTCGTCAACAGTGAGGTAACGACCCAAGAGAGAAGCGTTACAGACGATGCCTGACAGACGCATTCCTCCACCTGATAATGCAACCTTGAGAACAAAAGAGGCATGAGTGTGTTAAAGCTGTGCTGAAACAGAAGCACACTGTAAACCTCACTTAGATATAGTCAGTTAGCTTTACTTAGTTGTTACACTTACGAGGTTTTACTAGGTTACAGCTTTAACTTTCCAGCAAAATAAAACAATTTATTTACAGTTTTGAGTGACACTTATTTAAAATATTCAAGTAGCCACAAAGAAACTAATGACATTAATAAAGCAGTGAGAGGCAGCAGTGCACTAATATGTTGCTAATACGCAACATAACAGAAAAAAATAGACGTTTCACTCATTATCTTTCACTTGTTGAATTCCCTCGTTCACAAAGTTTGATTTTTCAATACAACTGAAATATTTGAGAATGCCACACCATTATAGTGATTAATGTTGGGCACTTAGGACTTTCTCTATATTGTTATACTTTTCTTCCTATTAACACAGAGGTGTGACATAGTCATATAAATAACAGTTATTTGGTTTCAAGGGAAGAAAGGTAATAAATAGGTTAAGTGTATTCTTTCCTTTATTGTATTCTTTTTGTGTGTTTATTAATGATCTTTTATAATTTCATTGTTTTTTATAAACCACTTTAAAAGCTTTTAATTTGGTTAATATAATACAGTACTTAAATAAACCACAACAACACTAAGAATTAAACTGTATTAATTTTTAATAGTAACAATAACCTTTTTTTCTCTCTTTTGTTGTGCTACTGACAGCAAATATAATAATTTTTATTAATAATTTATTTCGCCACAATTCATTCTGGGAGTCAGTGAGTAGCTATACTAAGTCATGAGTAAACCTAAAGTAAAAGATCAAGTATTACTTTTCTGAACACCCCACAGCATTCATGACATATTTCACTTCCAGAAAACCATATTTTCCCACCTCAGGCTTCAGAACCCTATTATTACTATGATCAAATAAGTGACAGGACTGAGTGTGACAGGGTTGTGATTTTTTTGCTCAAAATGCCCCTGCCCTAAATGCAGTGAATGACAGGAGAGCACATGCATGCATGATATTAATAAGCCATGTATATTGGTAAAATAACAAAGATCATTTCCACAAGTAATAGCTTTCTATCTTTATTTGAGGTAAGAAGGGTTGAGTCGGTAAGCTGGACAATCACAATATCACAAGAGTTATAGAGGAAACTTGCATGTGTTTGCTCGCAACGTTGTTCAGAAGAGATATCTGATGTCACTTACTGTTAGATCAGGTAAAGATCAGTTCTTTAGTTTTATGTGCGAGAATGATTTGTGTAACGGCGTTGAGGGGTTACTGAGGTATGGAAATAAATAATAGGATTTTAATGAATAATCATACATTTTCTTAAAAAACATCATTAACAACAAAAAAGCACAGATTGATATTTATGAGAATGACAAAATGTATGGACTTTTTTCTAATTGTATTATTCATATCCCAAGTGCAGTTTCCTAGTAGGCCACGAGGGACAAAATAATAATAATAATAAAGATCATTTCTAATAAAGAGATAAAATTAGGGATGGACCGATCCGGATCGGCTGATATGTTTGCGCGTTTTGTCAGTAAAGCCGGTCCTGTAATCAAAAGCATGTTCATTATCAGCGTGGATTCTCTCAGCTCGTCAGTGAACTGGCTGTGTGTAGTATATACGGCTCAGTGTGAAATCACGCACCTGATGGCATTTACCGCTGATTACAGGACCGGCTTTACTGACAAAACGCGCAAACATATCGGCCGATCCGGATCGGTGCATCCCTAGATAAAATATGTGTCATGTTTAAAACCTTATTGAAGGAGACATTTCAATTATAACACAAAGAGCTTTTAAAAATAGAATTTGGTGACCCAATAGATAAAATACATTCAGAAAGCTCAGAGGGACTCAAATCGTACCGGTTTCGTGGAATGACTCATATATGAGGAGTGTAACAGATTATCTGAAATGTAGAACAGGAATTTTGGGATGTGGGTGTTATATTCAAAAACAGCAGCAGGTAAATGCAAGCTTGCAAGGGTGGGTTTAATCAGAATAAATAAATCCAGCATACATTGCTGTAGAGCAGTGTGTCGTTTCACTGGGTTATGCTTTATTATTTTTTATTTTATGAAACAATTCATCGATAGCATGCCGTTTCATTTTATGCAAATCTTAAAACCAAACTGAGAAAAAACTCAGAGTTACATTGAAAGATCTATAGAAATAATCTTTCTTATGTAATCAATCTCAATAGTTAGCTCTAACGCAGTTTAGGGAGAAGCGTTGTGGTTACTGAGCTACTAATCAAAGGTTTTGTTATTTAGAGGAGCTGGGCGGGTTCAGAGCTGATTCGATGCACAACCGCTGTTTTTATGTTTCAAAGCCCTATTTATTTTATTTAGTCTGGCTGATCTGTGAGGAGAGCATTTTCATTTTTAGGATAATTGTGAAATCACTCATGGCCACATGGTAATTCTCCACTCCTGAACTTGGTTTAACTGCAGCTATATATGAAGTGGACCACTCACACATTGTGTCCACATAATTGAAAACACAGGATCATTGAAATTTAGATGTTTGGATGCAGTTCACTAAGAGTTGTACCTGAGGAAGACTTGTTACATATAAACAATTGATCTTTGGCTTTGCGAGGTGATATCCTATGTTTTCAGAAAATAAAGTGGAGGTCTACCCCTTCCCAGAGACCAGCTTTTTTAAATTAACAATAGCACCAAAAGAACTAAACGTCACTGTAAATATTTGACTCTAAAAACAAGGCTTGCACTGTCAAGCTACATTTAGGTCATTACACCAGTTCAGAATCAAGGTTTCCAGAGGAGGGTCATGAACGGTTAAAAAATGTCTTTCTCACCACTTGAAGGTTCAATGGTGCCCTCAGTAACTGATCGACAGAGGCTGAGGGGATGCTGGTGTTTGTCCGCAGGAAGGAGGAGAAGCTCTCATTGGCTCTGAGATACTCTCCTACTGGTAGATCTTCAAGTGTGTCAAAACACACAGAAATGTTAGAAGCTTTTCAAAGTGTTTCACCTTAAAAACTAAATACTGAATCTCTCATGGGATTTTGAGCTTCTAAAATTAGATGTTTGATTAACATGTCATACTTGGCCAAGCTTCTGGTCTTTCCCCGAGTCTCTGGATTGCCTGCGACAGGTCCTGCAGGCTGGAGAGAACTGTCTGGTTACCGCTGATTGTCAAGACAGTTCTGAGATCGACGAAGAGTCGAGATAGTCTGAGAATGAGAGAATAAACCTCCATCAATGGCCAACGACAAATGAAAGAAAAGTCCCGATATGTAGTCTGAAAGATATCTCACATGGCGTTTTCAAAGTTGCTCACTCGCCCGGGTGCTTCTCCTGCTGTGGGGTGATGAAAGCAGGGGTTGTTGACATTGCAGACGATGCCCTGAACCCATGCCAGCGTGCCTGCTGAAGGAAGGGCCTTGTTGGGAAAATGACCTGAAATAAAAAAAGATCGGCAATGTTTAATGTGAACGTGCAATATTCAAACATAAAGATATTTAAATACATTTTAATAAACCTCTTAACAGTCACCCCCTATTTTGAAAATTTACTGTAAATGAAATGTAATTCATTAACGTTTTGGAATACAGACCAAAGTCTGAAGAAGACAATCAGCAGATTATTGCTGAAGCATTGCTAGCATCACACTGACAGTAAACAGGTTAACATGGTAACACTTTATTTTATGGTTACGCATATTAGTTGCTTATTAGGATGCACATTACTAGAATATTAGCCCATAATAAGCATAAACGTATGCCTTTTCTACATGACCTTATTTTACATCTCTAATCCTACCCAAAACCACACTAACTATTAACTATTGGACTTTATTATTGAGGGACAAGTCATAGTTACTAGTTAACAAGTGTAACCTATTCTTATGTGTTACCAAAAAATATTTTCTAAAGATGTAAATTCATTACCATAGAACACATTTCTGAGTTTAAAATGTGAGATGCACGGCAGTGTAATACATTTATGTGTAACACATTTATAGCGAGGCATCATTAGAACCCTGTGCCACGCACGAGATGCTGAAGATAGCACTCGAGTAAAACTTTCTAGTGCAAATTTACCACATTTTAAAACAATGGAAAAATGCACTGATATGTTCCTTGTGAATGGGCACCTGCATGTGTACACTTAAGGCCTGTCCCATCAAGGTACAAAGATAACGATAGCAGATAAAAAAATATACATATTTATTATATACAGCTATAATGATAAAGGCACAAATATGCCTGTGAATAGTGTTTCTACAATGTTATCGGTATTAAAAGCCTTATGTTTTGGGTGATGCTGCATCTATACCAATAGGAGTCAGTATAAAGTGCACAAACACGGTTGTATTATCCAGACCAAAAACACTTGTGCAGCTTTAAAGTCGAAAAAATTAAACATATTTCTGTCACTATTGTAACAAGTGAGTTAAATGGTTAAATGATCAAACTACAAAAAAGGTTCGTGTGGGCTGGGAACTGATTGGGTCGTTAGGATGTTGTTGGTGGCGTGTATATAATAAGCCGATGAAAACAACCCATGACGTCCAAGCTGGTATGTGACTATTTTAGTGTTAGTGCTGTCAAACAATTAATGGCATCCAAAATAAACATTTTTGCTTACATAATATATGTGTGTATACTGTAAATACACACACATGCATTTATTATGTTTTTATATTATACATCATCTCAATTATACAAATATAAATATACAGATGTAAATATTTTTATATATAAATAATAAATATACACAATACACACATATTATATAAACAAAAACTTTTAATTTGAGTGCGATTCATTGTTTGACAGCGCTAGAAAAAAATACTCATATCACCTTGCAGCATTTCACTTGTCCTCGCCATTATGATTAAATTTCTTGAAGCCATCAAAAAGGTCACGATTTAACATAAACAATGTCACAAGGGCTCAGCTATGTCCTGATTTTCACTGCAGTTAATCAGCTTTGTGTTCCTGCCACCTGCCAAGTGCTCTCGCTCACAGGGCACCGCTTACATTGGCTCTGTTTATATGGTGGGTGTGATTGCCGGACAGCGATGAGGATGAGGAAGAGGAAGAGCGGCCACAAGAGTTCAATAATCAGTTGGACCTGTAAAAAAAAGAAGAAGACTTGATCCTGTTTTACTACATCGCTCACTGTAGACACGCTGCAGAGTGTGTAAGTGTGTAGCGGCGGGAAACCTTGTTTCTCCTGCGGTATGTGAAGTTTTTCCACAGCAACAGGTACAGCTGTGTTCCAAAGGCCATGATGGACACACAAAACTACACAGCCATGGCAACAGAGGAAACCTACAACAAGAACAAAACATTGTACTTATCCACCATACAAATACAATGGCATATACTATTGCGCACTCCGAGCCAAAGCCATTCAACTCAAGGGCATTCCTCTGTTGAGCACAAAAAGGCGAAAGCTTTTCTGTTCTATGAAAATGTCCTGTTCCAGTCCTCATAACATTCAAATTTAGAGCTTCTGTAATTGGTTACAACACAACAACAAAATGCTCCTTTGGGGGTGAGCAGGCCATTTAAATGAATGGATGAGTAGAAGAAAGTTCAAAAACATGATCTCTTCAGATTTGACTGTCACTTCCTGTTCTTGAAATCCTCATTATACTAATTGGCTTACACAGAGTTGAGACAATTAAATCCCCCCAAACCGGTGCACAGAAAATACAGCACGGGTTTGTGTCTAGACCAAAAAAAGTGTTAATCACAGAAATTATTATGGGCTGCAGAACTATAAATAGTTTATATCTGACCTTCACAATTGACAAACACACATTGTGGAAGTCAATTAATTATTATTACTTTAAAATACCTAATTCACTTTCTTAAAATATAAATAATTTCACTGGTTCTCCTTACAGTGTGACATGACATATAATATATTGTAGCTTATAATAATTCCCCATTAATACGTAACCCGTTCACAGGCCATATAATATCAAATGATTCACAGTAGCTTTTATGTTCGCTATTAATAAATAATAAATAAGCACAGTAATCACAGGAACAATGTTGTTACCTTTCGTTTGATCCAAAACTTCCACTGCTTCATGAACGTAGCCGGTTTGCAGGCTTCCTGCGCGCTACCGGTGTTACAAGATCACTTCTAGGAAGCACAGCGATGGGCGGGGCTTCCATTCAAAACACAGAAACCACATTGAGCTGTCAACCAATCGAGAGCGCTGAACTTAGGACGTGTAGCCAATCGTTTGCTTTGTGTTCATTTCAGCGCCCGCCCACTTAGGCTTTACATAAACTTTGCGCAATTTCCGGCCATGACTCATGCGGACGTCACAATTTAAAATTCTGCATATATCCCGTCAGAAATTACTTGTATATATATATATGTGTGTGTGTACATTATATATATATATGGGTGATTATATAATTGCTGGATTATTTTGTGACCGAAGTGATTATTTTTCCGTTTTTTCTTTCAAATGGTTATAATTTTTATTATTTGAATTTATTTATTATTATTCTTTACAAATTGTGCAAATTAAACAGGATGTCACTGTCCCTAACAATATAATAATTTATTTAAAAAGTGTCTTAAATAGCTAAAAATCTTGTCTGAAGTAGTCAGTGTATTTTTCCAATCATGTATCAATGTGCAATCAAAATATTTTGTAATATACTTTTCTTTTGGCAACATTTTATTCATAAAAGACCTAAATAGTTACTTCTACAACTAAACTAAACTACTTCTAGATTAAATTATTTAAAATGTTTGTCCATAAATCTTGTCAACTGTTACCAAACCATACTTTGTCTTTAAATTGGTGGAATCATCAGTTACAGGAAATTATGTCACTTTCACTCACCTTTTAAGATCGGAAGCACTGAAAAGTATCTGTGCTCTCTCTGGGAAATTTTTTTTTAATCTAAAAACTTACACCAAGAGGCATTTTTAGAAAATCAACTCTGTTACCACGATATCAAAAGGAAAGCAGAATTTATTACCATCTCACTTTATTTAAAAGGTCTTTTAATTATGTTTTCATTAGTGTCATGTGTTCTTCGCATTTATGCCAGCAATGAGTTTTTGGAAAAAAATTTATAAAATTGTCAATTCTGTTACACTATTGTCAGCATCTACCTTAGTAACAGAGTTTGACGGCAACGGACTTTTATAGACAATTATAGAATCCCCCATATTTATATATATAAATATGTATTTATTATATAAGTGTACCACTTTAATTAAACAAACAAGACAAGGGAAACAGTCTTTATATACTAACTTTAATAAACATCCATTGCAGCAGTTATTAAAATATACCTCTCTCTACAGCTAAAAACAAACCCAGGAATAGGTCCATTTATTTTTTACAGGCACTAATTTTTTGAGCTCTGTAAAGAGCATGTAAACCGTTTAAAAACACTGAACATCAAATCTGTACTGTGATATTACAGAAGTGCTGGACGCTTGAGATGGAAGGCTCAAGACGATTCGAGAATCATTTTAAGAGTGGATTCTGATGCATAGTCATTTAAACACAAGGTTTGTCTTCAGGCACCTTGGATCAGCAGCAAGAGCAAAAACAAATGAACGCACACCAGCAGTTAAATAAGCAGCTCTAAAACAGCTTTAAAATGGAGGTCCGTGATCTCTATACAACTTGCACTGTTCAGCTTTAATAGACCTGCTAAAAGGCAGAGTTTTTCTACACTTCAGTCAAATCAGCGGCACATTTGCATTTGACTGAGAGAACCTGAGAGGACCCGTCTCCTATAGGAACACGGGCTGATCTAGGCCAGTCAGGAGACGGTACGTTGATGTCGGCATCGTCTTCAGATGAATCTGTTATAAATACGAGAAAAATTATTAGGACTAAAAGTTGACACTATCAATTTTCTAAATGCATATTATAGCTCTTACTCAGAACAATTCGTCCATGTAAATGCAATGTCATAACTGCATCTTTTGGATGTAAATAAGACTCTCCTCTTGTAATGTACGATGACTTCATTTGATCAGTTTGAAACCAAGCTCATAGTCATTTCCCATTTCTGAGAGCAATGCTCACATCACAAACAGAACCAAGTCACTGTCCTACATTTATTTTATTTTTAGGTTATCTGTTTCACTCGCATACACGTCACAACCATAGACTGTAAAAAGAAATGGACGTAGTGTCCGTGACGTCACTTGATCCAAAATGGGCAATGAGGAAGGGACGTGGGCGGAACTGAGGTGCCTGGTTGCTGAAACCACTCCCGCCTACCTCTTTTTTTTCATTACCTCTAGCATTTATTAAACACATTTATCTTACTTCCATAGACACAGTGTGGATCATTGGTGACAGCTATGTCAGACGTGGTGCCCA
>JAUMHR010000060.1:3923183-3956509 GCA_032361145.1 Enteromius fasciolatus | reverse complement strand
TAAACACTGACTCTGTACTTCCGCCTATGTCAAGCGTGATCTTTTCAACACGTATTACGCACGTCGCAGAGCAAAGCCATTTTTATATATTTTTTAACATGACGACTAGATAGGACCCTTATTCTTCATCTGGTATCGTTTACAGCCCTTTGAAGCTGCCCTGAAACTGTAAATTAGACCTTCAACTGTTTGGAATCCATTGAAGCGCACTCAATCCTGGCATGCTTTCATCAAAAACGTTAATTTCCTTTCGACTGAATAAAGAAATGCATCAACACATTGGATGACACGGGGGTGAGTAAACGATCAGGAAATGATCTGAAAGTGAACTAATCGTTTAATGTTGGTTTCTGGTTGGTCTTACTCGTATGATACTTTGGCAGGTGGCGATGGGGAGGCCCACCAGACTGGTGCCATTAACAGACATGATTCGGTCGCCAATGCTCAGCTCCCCAGAACGTTCTGCAGGGCCGCCGTGCAGCAGATTGGCTACTACCACAGTCGGCAAGATGGAGCCCCAGCCAGACTCCACGATTGCGAGTCCTAAAATCTCTCCGGGCTTTTTTGATATGCACACCTGCAAACAAAAATAGTACTGAAAGCAACTACTTTCGGCACGGACCCGCATAGAGAGGAAGATATCATTACCTCTCGGATGTTTTCAGAGCGAGAAAAGTGAACCAGGTCTCCGTTATAAAGTTCTTGAGTGCCGAGGTAATCGCTGTACTCTCCTGGCCTCAGATCGCTAGCTTTTATTCCGTTAGTGTACAGAAACTGCTGATACGCAACACCAAAAGCCTGACCGATGGCCTGGGCGATGATCTGAGCCTTAAGAAGACACAAATTAGAGTAAAAAACTATGAGACCTAGATCAAATAATACCTCAAAAGGTATATTGATAGAAGCATGACAAATCACCTACAATGTTGACAATGCAACATTTTTATTCTATCCACTGCTTCACACAGAGAACACTCACATCCTCTGAAGAAAACACGTGGCAGATCATCCAGCACTTCTTCGGCGGCGCTGCAGAGCTAGCTATGGAGTCTGCTGATTTGCATTTGGCTGGTTTCCTGCGGGCCATCAGAACTACAATTTTCCCAATGTCTGCGATGTAAGAAATCATTTGCAGAGCATGGTCCATCATGGCCTCCTGGAAGCATGAGAGAAAGCTTGAGAGAAAACACAGAACACAAGGAGGACTGCCAGGTCTGGTTTTTGTCTAACCTGTGTGTCAGCACTCAGTACTTTGATTCTCTGTGTGGAAATGAACAGATCGACCTCTGTCATAGGCTGAGACTCTCCTTCAGGTGCCTAGATAGACATACAAATATATAAATGGTGTATTAGTCATGGTTTCTCGTGTAAAACTCGTCACCATAATGAAAGTGTGTTCCTTTTGGTCCAAGCCAAAGTTTTAGGCTGAAAATTAAAACCCCTCATTCCAAGTCCTTCCAAAATCATAAGACTCATAACTTCAAACCCAAATTAAAGGAACAGTTCAACCAAAAATTTTAATCGCCCCATAATTTACACCCCCCCCCCTCCAAGCCACCCTAGATGTATTTGACGTTCTTCTTTCAGACGAACACAGTCAGAGATTTTTATAAATGTATCCTGGCTCTTCCAAGCTTGGTAATGCTGGTGGATGGTGGCCATTCTTTTATTTTAAAGTTCCATAAACCGGATATATCTTTGCAACTACTGCTTCGTAAAACTAACCTATACTCCTCGTGGGGTTATTTCATGTCCTCTGAAGCAGATTGATGGGGGTTTGTAGTTATGGCCGATTACAGAGCTTCAAAATAATGGCCATTATCCGCCAGCATTACCAAGCTTGGAAGGGCCAGGATAAACGGTTGAAAAATCTGATCGTCTGTTCGTCTAAAAGAAGAAAGTCATGTACACCTAGGATGGCTTGGGGATGAGTAAAATATGGGGTAATTGTAATTTTTGGGTGAACTATTTCTTTAAGAAACCCACGAGTATTAGGATGATAAGGATACTTTAAAGTCTAGTATGAATTGAGCAGTTTAATTTAAGTCTCTTGAAGAGAAATAAACTGTATAAACAATAACATTTTATTAATTCGCATTAAAACACACACACACACACACACACAGACTGAATCAAACACAGGAGACTATGCATGCGTTATTAGATGAAGGCCCTTTTATGGTTGTATGCTGCCCTGCAAGTAAAGGATTTTTAATTATGAATATCTCTGCGAGAGCCTGGATGGGTCATTTTTATGTAATTATTTTTAGATCCATCCAAAATCATTTGCGTTTTACTTGCCTTCTGGAGCAGGAGGACCTATAGGTTTTTTTATTTAAGTATCAGATGTACAAAAACATTTTTTTTTATTATATGAATTCATGTTGTGACACCTATTCGGTTAAAGTTAAACTAAACTGGAGTTACTTGAACTTAAACTATTAAGTTTAAATTATTAAATTATTATTCGTTTTAAATTTACTACAGTGGATCTCTTATAACTGCAGATATAAGATTGACAAAAACTTGTTTATGAATCAAATTATATTCTTCCACCTTAATGCGATCCACAGCTTCCTGTGCCTGAGCCATCCGGGCATTGGTGGAGGGATTTTTCTCAGACTGTAACTGTGTAGATCCAAGATATTTAGCTCCAAAGATCACACCATCCAGGAGGTCTTCAGGATCACATGGTCCAGGCACTTAGAACAATAAAATTGACATTATCAACTATATCACAAGAGCTGTGAAAGCACAACTCGTAAAAACCCTGATCTTCATACCAGTCTTATAAGCCGGCTGTGTCTCAGCTTCCTGTTAAAAGACAAAAGAAAATGTCACATAAACAGCTTAACTTAGAAACTCATAACACCTTACTTTCCCTTTGTAAAGACCAAAAATCTCACCAGATCATTGTTTGGAGAGCTGGTCTGCTCCCCGCTCAGGCCTTCGGACGCCGCCCACTGATCCTCCTCGGTGACTCCTGACACCAGCAGCTCATCCTGCAGGTGT
Source organism: Enteromius fasciolatus (assembly GCA_032361145.1). NCBI lineage: Eukaryota > Metazoa > Chordata > Actinopteri > Cypriniformes > Cyprinidae > Enteromius > Enteromius fasciolatus. The sequence goes on along the minus strand of JAUMHR010000060.1, from coordinate 3,953,497 downwards.
CTGTGCCAAGCATCCTCACTGTGAGAGATGGAGATCATCTCATCTGCATCACTGCTTTGCCTTCTGAGCCCTGACTGGTGTCCAGGGGTACTCAGGGGCGTGTGAACAAACAGCGGGGCCGTGCTGGGTTCTTCAGGCTCTGGCTCCTCTAGCAGCTGTAGCAGATCTTTCTGATACTCGCGTGAAAAAAGCAAAGCCTCATGGACGCTTGCGTCTGCATCTGCGCATGCTGACTGGACACTGAACTCAAGCTCTTGGCAGGAGGCCTGCTCTGAAGTATATGAATTATGCGGAGCGCTGTGATTGGCTAATTCATTAGGTGAGCAGTGGGCGGGGTTAGCTGTTGATGGATGAAATAGATGGAGCTGATTGAGGAGACTTTGAATGTGTGAGTGGTCAATATCATGCTTCCCACTTTTTTCTTCAATTTTCTCTCGCGTCATTTCCTGATTTCTTAATTTCCTATCTCTGTCCTCAACATAATTCTCTTTTGCTTCTCTCTGCCGGTCCTGCTGTTGAAGCTCAGGCTCGCTCTCACACGTTTCTTGAGCCCCTTCGGTTTTGTCGGAAGCTTCGCTGGAGTCCTGAGCAACGTAATCACTTACTGCAGACACTGTGTCTTCATTCAACTCGGTGTTGAAAGATCCAGAAGCCTCAAAATCTCCCACCGAACAGCTTTCAAGCTCTGCAGCCGAACCAACCTCACTGGAGGAGTCGGACCTCCAGTCCAGTGGCGGGGGCTCGATGGGGTTATAGGACTCTAGATCCTCCAACTCAGGGCTCTGCCAATTCTCACTGTGGGATGAAGCTTCGATCTGAGAGTTAGAAGCAGGTTGGGAATTCTGTCCAGACTCCAAACCTCCACTGGAGAGAAAATCATCTGCCATTACTGCTGGTAATTCCTTGCCTCATCCAGTGACTTCTCAGCTTCCCTTTAGCAAGGTGCTTAATTCATCTTCAAGCAGAGCCACGATCCATGTAAAACGACCTACATTATCAAAGTGTAAGATCAGAGCAAAGTAGAGTTGTGTATCATCAGCATAGTAATGATAAGAGAAACCATGTGCCTCTATGATGGGTCCCAGTGATGTAGTGCATATGGAGGAGAGAAGGGGTCCAAGAACTGAACCCTGAGGAACCCGTGACCAGCTGATGTGCTTTTATAGTGACTAGACATACTCTTCCAGCAAAATATATTTTCACACCATCTCAGTCTTTATTATTATCATTACCACAATTTTATAATTACAGTCAAATCATAAAAAGCATGACACATTGCAGAACTTTTAATACCATTGAATATGAATATGGCATTCATTGCTTAGTTCCCTTCAAAGTATCACGTAATTACTGTACGATGATATTTGTGTTACTGCTTGATATCGCAGTATTTTTGTGAAGGTAAATGTACAGTGATAGTTATCCACAAAGATAAGATTTAGGTAATAACAGTTGGAGATGGTTCAAAGAGCATGACACCATTTATACACTCAAGCATGAGAGCTACAAAGCAGAAATTGCGAACACATGATCCAAACACACAAGATGTGTAGATTAACTTTAATATAACACCTTACCTTTTATATGGATCTTCAGTAACTATCACGCAAATCCTGGCAGTCGCTTAAAAGGCTGGAGATTGGAGCCGGTCAAAAGGTTGTCGTGTTTCAGGGAGACATTTCTACAAGCCAACTGCATTCATTTTGTACAGAAACGAGAACTTTTATTCGGTCTTCACTGTGTTATTGTGCGACTCCACAGAACTTCAACGTAGTTGAGAACATCTACACTGCGCATGCGCACCAGGTCTAGACATGACTAATCCATCGCGTTATCAAACGAGGCGAGCAGAATATCTATTTAAATTGTTATAAAGTAATAAAAATACATGAAGGCAAAATTTTTTATATACATTTCGAAAAGTCATTGAAAAAATAAACATTTATTTTGCAATCGCACTTCAAACATTTACTCATTGGTATCTATATACAATTAAGTATACATGTATTTATTTTATTCATCCGTGTAGAATTCATAAAAATCCTAAATACAGATTTGTCAGTTAGCCTGTATAAATAGCACATGATTAAACATAATCATTAATTATTACAGACATGAAATCACTGTTTTGTAGAAGTAAAACCATCCAATGATGCTCTAGGAACATGCTCCTTCATCACCCGAGCTCATCTGTAGTAGGCCTATCAGTGAGGAGGTCGTTCCCATCAGTCCCACCAGCCATGGAGGAAACAGTCCAGCCCACAGAAATCCAGGCGGCATCCAATGAATGGCATTACCTAGATCTGCCAAACTGCTCAGGACACTGAAAGCTTCCCCTCGGATCTGCCTCCGGAGCGCAGCTTCCTGTGAAAATGCTTCCTCCCTGATAATCAGACACAAAGAGCCGTTCTGTGTTTGTGCAGCGAATATGGAAACAGTAACATTTAGACCTAAAAGCTAACACCCACCTGCTCCCGTCTGAACCTGACCTTTGACACGTCTTCAATTTCCTCTTCAGAATCAGGATGGACCTGATGGATCTACACACAAAGATTTTTGCTGTTTACCAGGAACAAACACAAACATGAGAAACATCTTTAAAAAAATATCTTAAAAAATATCACTGTTTCCAAACTTTTGACTGCTAGTGTGTATATATATACATATACTTGTGTGTGTAAATAATCTCAATGTGTGCTCATTCCGGTCACTGCCTTTACCGGAGTATGTTGAGGATGAGTGATATGCCCCAGAGGCCTGTGCTCAGCACCCACCACCTGTCAGATTTGGTTTTGATGAGCTCTGCATCTGCCGCCCAGGCGATGTGCTCGCAGGGGTAATATAGCTGATCCGCTACATTATTCAGGATTGACATCCAGCGCATCAAAGCATCCTCTTCCTGAGATACAAAACAAGTCTAAATCAGACTCCCTTAAATCTCCAACGTCACAACAGAGCCATCCTGTGTCCTCACCGAGCCTCCTAACCCATAACTGGTGGAGTACGCCAGCATGGACAGGTCATCAAAGAGCCGGAGGGTGGTTCTGCAGTGACTCAACTGAGCGGAGAACAGCAGCAGACTCTTCCCCAAAGAAGACTGAGAGCTCTTTCCAGCCAGAACTCCACCTACCAGCTGAGACCCATAGCAGAGGGTCCTTATCTGAGCCAAGACAATAAACTATTAGAAAACTGTGCTGCAGTTCCTGAAATTGAATCCATCTTTACATATGACACCACATGATGTCACCAATCAGCATGGGAATATGTCATTGTCACTTCTTTTTAACAGCGCACTGTAAATATACTGTACTGTAAAAAACACAAACCAACAGGATTCTTTAGGCAGATTTAACCTCTTTTTAGTTCAGATGTCTCATACTACACAAGCTCTTAAACTAAGAAATAGTGTTGAGCATTACAAATATTTTAATTGTATGGGTAAAATAGTTTTTTTTAATAAATACATAAAAATATGTCTTAACACAAAAATAAGATGAGAACAATTAATCTTCAGTGTTATTTTTTTACATATTTCTGTCACACCATAGGACACACTGATAAGTCAACTACTCATATAACATTTGTGCACCTTCCAATATTTGTTCACGTAAATTAAAAAAGAAAGGTTAATGTGCAATGTTCCGTACCTGTAATGTTGTCTGTATTCATAATGATCAAAAACGTCTCTTACTTCATTCTCATTATGATTAGATAACCTTACAGTTTAATTAAGTACTTCATTTTATATTGCTTATTTTATTTTTTTTAAATGCAATCCCTATTCCACAAATAAGAAAGTTAACGCGCAATGCAGTATGCTATTACGTAACTTTACGTGAAAATACAAACGTACCACTTTATCTCTTCCTCTGTATGACTCCAAGGCATTTATGCAGGACTCGAGTGAATTCTGCATGATTTTAGTCTAATTCTCATCTGCATACACTCAACCAGGGAAACGGCTTATCTTTAGCAGATTTCCCAGACGAAATACGGGACGTAGTGCATCCATGCAGAACGTCAATAAAGGCTTGTTTGGTTTTCTGAACTATTTTTTGACAGCATTTTCGCTACAGCTAGGTGGACTTCGTACAGGAAATTGAGTCATATTCACGTCAGACCAAAGCAGTCAAGAGCCGATTTCAGCGCTACTCTGCGCCTGCCCATTATAAGTAGGTGTGCTGGCCAGATTAAAAAACACAACCACTCTACAGCTTAGATTTTACACACAACGTTAATTCAAAGTGCTTTAAATAAAATGAAATAAAATAATGTTTAAAAAAGAAGAATTGCAACAATAAAGCAAGGAATTTAAAAACTTTAAAATGATCTAAACATTGATTTCACTGAGGCAAATGTATTAGCACATCTGATCTCTTCTGGAAGCTGGTTCCAACTGCGGATGACAAAATAGCTTCTGAATATATAAAAATATCTGACCCGATCCTAATGTTTAAGGACCTGAGTTCTGGGCCCGTATCCCTAAAGATTCTGAGAATCCTCTCAGAGAGCTCCTAACTTAACCTAAAAATTCCTTGCCAGGAGTTTTAGCTTAGAAGTGATTGCAGAACATTTTCAGTGCAAGGAATGGATGGAAAATCCCTCAAATCAATAAACATAATTATACACTGTAATCTTATGCATTCTGTAATTGTAAATAATATTTCACATTCAAGAAAATATCTGGAAAATGAATAGTAAGCTGTAGGGGTTATAGCCTAACATTAGAATCTAAAATATGTGAAAACCTAAGCTCATTACACCCTGTTCAAATAATGATTCGTGTCTTATTTGCTAGCTGGCATATTTTGTACTTTCACTCCCATATGGACCCCATTGAAAACAAGATGGCCTATCTCAAGGGGCTGTCCTTAATGAAGTAGAAATTACAACATTACACCTCAGTGTGGTCTTAACGAGGGTAACACGGCTCAGCTTTTATCAATGTCTGTGATCGCTGGCTGGTCTATTGATAAAGGCTTGTTAACAAATATCCTACAAACACAGAAAATGGAGAATCACAAGCCGAACTGGAGGAGCAAGGTTTGTAGCTGGCCCAGTTGGTGAACGAACATAAAGGTATGTTACGAGGAAAATTTGGCCCAACTGTCACCTCCTTCTCTGTTGGCCATTTTGTGGGAAACTCCTAAGCCACTAAAAGTCCTCTTCCCTGCTCTTAGCAGATCTCGCCCTTTTAAGCGCGAGGAATCTTGAGGAATAGCTTTTATATTAACTGGGATTTTCGTGTCACTTTTACGGTAAATTCTAAGAAAACGTCATGAATTTGTCCGCTTGGAGCCACAAAAATGCTTTAGGGATACGGGCCCTGGTGTGATGTGCTCAGATTTCCTGGTTCTGGTCATAATCCTGGCAGCAGCCTTCTGGATAATGCCATGAACAAGTTCCTCCAAATCTTGCCTGGAAACAAAACATCAAAATCTGCTGCTATTCTGCATGCTGATCTAGTTACTGCTTTGACATGACTACTGAAACTAAGGTCTGTCTCCAGAATCACCCCAAGATTCTTGACTTGGTTTTTAGTAGTTTGACTCCTAGAGTCGAGGTACACATTCACTTTTATTGCATCATCTTTGTTTCCAAATGCAATGACCTCAGTTTTCTCTTTGTTTAACTGAAGAACGTTTTGACACATCCAGCTGTTTATTTCATCAATGTATCGGCAGAGGGAGTCAACAGGGCTATAGTCATTTGGAGAGAAGGCTAGGTAAATCTAGCATAGCTGTGATAGGCAGTTTAGACTAGTGGGAGCATATACAGCCTAAACAGGAGCGGTGCAAGGATTGAGTCTTGTGGGACCTTGTATGTCATTGAAACTCACATAATAACCTCTGCCTTCTAAGTAAGACCTAAACCATTTGAGTACCATCCCAGAAAGCCTGACCCAGTTTTCCAATCTGTCTAGTAGTTTGTTATGATCGTCAGTGTCAAACAGATCTAGCAGGCCCAACACAGGCTTCAGAATTTAAACGAATATCATTTATAATCTTTATGAGCGCTGTCTCTGTATTGTGATGTGTTCAGAAACCAGGCTGAAAACTGTCCAGGTGTGCATTTGAGTCTAAGTGATTGTTCAGAGGAATAAAAACTACCTTTTCAATAATCTTGCCTAGAAAAGGAAGATTTGATATTAGTCTGTAGTTGCTCAGTATGGTGCTATCAAGATCGCTCCTTTTCTCTCAGTCCCTGACAGAAGTAAAGCAACCATCACTTCGAAGAGATCTGCTTCTAAACAGTTTAACACAGTTGTACTATTTCTTTCAAAACTTTGCTATCAACTGCCTGAAAAGCAGACACGGTCATTTCTTTGAAGATGACTCCTTTCATACTGCAGGTTTTTTGTAGCCATGTGTTCACCCCACGCAGCCGTGAAGACATGTTAGTTCCCCTTGCTGGCAGTGGTCCACTGATGAACGCCTGAATTTCAAGTCTTTGAAGTGTTTCAAAGAGTTCACCGAAGGACTTCCGACTGCTCTTTCCGTATATCTTTCCTCCCCACATGGATGGAGATTTGATTTGCAGCCTTTTGCTTCATCAGAATATTTCAAAGAGTAGTCCTGCTACTGATGTTTCTGATAATGAAGTCAAACGCTATCAGTGTCCTGGCCTCGGCTGTGCTCTGAGCTGAGTGCCGCTGTCCACTCCACCTCCAGCACCTGATCCAATCCATGTTCAATCACATTTGGGGATTCAACACCCATATTCAGTAATAGGAGTGTATCGTGTATCAAACAGTACATAGTGATCATTCTTGTTAGTGGAGACTTGAGTGAGCAGAGCACGTGCACGTCATTATTTGACTTGTCAAAGGGAGTGATGTCATTTCCTCATTATCCCCAGCTGGGATGTTTCTGTGACAACAAACGCAGCATGATGTGTATCAGCAGATTCGCTGAAGGACAGCATAAAAAATTGGAATAGGTTATAATAAAAAGTGTTTATACCTTTTTAGTTTTTATATATTAGCATATTTAAAAAAATATTTAAAAACATATGAAATGTATGTTTATTTGTTTAACAGTTATGCTAACAATAAGAAGAAGACATGTATGACATTAAAACAGCAACATCTGCTGACGCACGCCATGCTGCGGTCGTCACAGGAACACCTCAGCTGAAGATAATGAGGAAATGACATCACTCCCTTTGAAGAGTCAAATAATGACACGCACGTGCTCTGCTCACTCCAATATATTCACTATCAAGGGGATAAGGATGACCACTTCGATTTGAATTAATCAAATGTGTTTTCAAGCTGTATAGGGGGTGGTAGAATACCAGTGTTTGCAAGTCATCTCACGGTTTCAAGAACTGCCATCCTTTGTAGACGTTTTTGTAGCAGTTTTTGCAGTCAGTAGATTCCACAAGAGGCATTTTCTCTCTTGTCTGTCTGAATGTAGGCAGCGGTGGTTTCCCGTCTCCAGAATATAAGCTGCTGGCAACGGGAGGTAATGTTATTCCAGTCCCAAAGAGTTTTAGTATTAGTGCCAGAAATGTGTTGTTTGAGCACTGTGCTGATTTGCTGAAGTAAAAATCAAAGAAAACGTGAGAAAAGTGCAGAGCAGCACGCAGTAACGTCTGAACAGCACCAAAGCCATGCAACTTGGTTCTTTGTTAAAAAAAAAAGACTAGCACCATTTTTGAAACAGTACTTTAAATGTAAATTATAAACCTCAAACAACAAACAAATTAGTTTCAAATTTGGATCGTCATAGAAATAAGACACTGAACAAATATCAAAAACATTAGTACGATAATTACAAATGTCAAATTCTTTACAAAATATACTTTTGATCATAATCATTTGGATAATATAATATTCTGTAATAATTATTACTACAATGTACAAAGCTTTAGTTTTCCTAAAGCAGATATCTTCAAACCATGTTAGTCATTCATTCAGTGGTGTTCAGTCTCTTTTTGCTTTCTCAGGAGAAAACACGGATGATAGCCATCATCTTCAAGCAGGTCAGCTGTCATCATTGTCATATATATCTGCCAGTAAGCAAACAAACAAACAATCAGGTTTGCTATTATAAGAGCATATGAGTGTGTGTGTGTGTGTGCGGGTTTATATGGTTTATGAGGACACAAATTTGTAAAACGACATGGGTATGACATAGGTATTACAATATGTAGGTGTTTTAAGAGGACATTTCCAGTGTCCCCGTAATTCAGAAGGCTCAAAAAACATACTAAATGGTGTTTTTTTGAGAATCTAACAATGCACACAGTTTCCTGTAAGGGGTAGGTTTAGGTGTAGGGTCAGTGTAGGGCAATACCACATACAGTTTGTCCTGTATAAAAACCATTACGCCTATGGAGAGTCCCCATAAATCACAAAAACCAACGTGTGTGTGTGTGTGTACCTGAAGCAGTATCAATGTCATCATAAACTTCATTCTCACTGAAAATGAAAATAGAGGATTTGACGACATTAGAAAAATATATGAACCAGATACAAATTACGTGTATCATTATATTTAAATGAAAAATGAAAATAAATACATACTCGTGCATCAGGTAATTCAAAGGTACAAATCCAACTGTGCAAAGAGAAAAAAAAGTACAATTATTGAGACTGATAAATCATTTTATACCTTTTTTTATTTTCTCGGTGCTCTAGGACTCAACAACCAAAGAAAAGGCCAAAGCGTCTTTAGCACATGTTCTCCAGCAGGTGGTGTGTGGGACTCACATTTGCCCTGTCTATTACGGCACAGAACATGCTTCTTGCTGGTCTCCTGTATAACATCGAGAATCTCTTCACGGACCACGTCCAGGTACTTGCTCCCGCCCTTCTTCACACTGGCATTGGGATCCACCATCATGGTGTACAGTACTCGGATGGGCCCTTCAAACTGTAAAATAGTACATTTTACGTGATGACAACAATCAGCAAGAATCAAAAATAATCTGTAAAACAAAAAAGTAAGACAAATTCACCTTAAACTTCTTTCGAAAGTCTTTCTCGTCTTTCTCCCGCTGCTTGGCCTTTATTGGATCGTGGCTAAACAAAACCATATTCATTAATTCTCACAGATATGGTGTTTTCTACAGTGCAGAAAATAACCCAAAACCCCTTCATGGTGTGATGTTTGTTTTGAAAGAAAACGAGATGGTAAATTATTACAACTGTGTTCATGAGCCAGACACTAAGATATATATGTTTACTGCATGGTTAATGATAAATACAGAAGATGTCCATGTTAAGGAAGTTAAAACAAAGCCCTCTTTTCCCCGGTGGGAGTTAGCAGGTAGTTATTCATTAACACACAGTTCAAACATGATTTCGACGGTCTGTCACTTGTTCAAAGCGCATGAAGCCGAAGAGAGGCACTTCAGCAGCTTTTGTATCTGCATTAAAGCATTAAAACAACACGTGTAATACTGCTTTAAATAGGTTTTTCCCCACAACAAAAAAACTACTTTTTTTTTATTTAATTGCAATTTTGTTTTTGTTTTTCCGTGCACATTTTCCTGACTTAAATTTAAAATCTCAGTGTAACAATCTGGTCAGGTATATTTTCAACAAAAATCAACTTATGGCACTTTAAAAGACTTATTACTTTCACTTTAAATATTAATTTCCTACTATCCTAGGTTTGGTCAGTAAAATTGTTTTGCTCATTTAAAACACAGTGAAATTTACTATGTTCCTATTCTTTTTAATATGTCCAAGTCTGAACAAACATGTTTGAATTCTCACCTAAACATCGTGTTACACTGAATGACAAAGTAAACTGTGTAGTAAGTACTGATGCTCATCAGAATTAATAAAGTACTAAGTGTGTACTTTGACCCATGTATGTATGAGACAAAAATAGCAGACAGAGGGAAATTGACATCATTGCCATGACTGTTCGATTTGGAACACATTTAGACCTTACTGTGCGGCCACATCAGTGAAATATCAGACAAACTCTACTGTCTGCTGTCAATGGTGTAGAGATGTATGAGGATCAGACCGAGCAGCTTTCTGTTGATTAACATGACAAATCCTTTTCAAACCCATTGTAAAATCTGTGTGGAAACTGATCACCCTCAAGTCAAATTCCAATCTGACCTGAATCAGGTGTGGCTGACAAGAGAGACATAACAAATGTGCAGGGCACGGGTGCTTGTAGGACAGGTTTGAAAACCACACTGCTCTAAATCATATCAAGTGTTATAGCTCAATGATCAACACTAAAGTTCACAGCACACTAAACAGACATGCATCTGATCCCTTATAGCCTCATTTCATTGGTGTAAAATTAACAGGTTAGTTCTCCCAAAACTCATTAATTACTCATCATCGTGTCGTTTCAAGACCTTTGTTTATCTCCAGAACACAAATTAAGATATTTTTGATGAAATCAGAGACCCTGAATAGAAAGCAACACACCAAGTGACCTAACTTCAGTTTGGTGACAATAGGAGAATTTTTTTTGTGTGTGAAGAAAACAAAAATAACTTAATTTACTCCACTGAGTTACGTCTTCTTCCATTTTAGAGAGTATTGCAAGACGTTCGTACACTTTCCTCTTGGCGTAAGCAACATCTATTACGTACAGGCTGATTACGGCAAATACGTAAAAATGCATGCAATACTCCCCAAAACGGCAGAAGATGGTTAAGTAAATTATGTTATTTTTGTTTTCTTTGATCAGAAAGAGTATTTTCCGAGCGTCGCTAAAGTGAGATGCTGTGTTTCTGGACCTGGATCATTTCAGTTGTGTTGCTGTCTATGGAGGGTCGGATAACTCTCTGATTTCATCAAAAATATCGTAATTTGTGTTCTGAAGGTGTATGAAGGTCTTAAGGGTCTGTAATGACATGAGGAACTTTCATTCGAACTGTATTTTCAGGTAAATACTGGTTGAGATGAGACGAAAAGACAAAAAGGGCAGCGGGGCACCTGATTTCTGGGGGAGGAGGAGGAAACTCTTCACGGTCCACGTCATCGTATAAATCTAAAAGAAGCAGAGCACATACTTATCAATACAGTGTGTGTAACAATACAAAAAATAACCTCTTGGAAAGGTGAAGTCTGTGAATGTTCACTTACCATCACTGTGAAAACTGCTGAAAACAGAAACAAACACACAACGTGAGCTCAAACTTTTCAAATCATAAAAAATACTCTGTCTGCCCTCAGCGTGAGGCTCGAGGGCTCACCTGTCCAGTTGGTCGTTGGAGCCAATATCATCGTACACTTCTGGGTTGATGGGCCGGGCTGCAGAAGGGTGGTAGGAGGGCGTGGGCTGGCCACGGATTTTCCGCTTCACTTCTTCGTAATCCACATCCACACAGGAGTTACTGATGTAGCCCACTGCAACAGTAAACACATATTTTGAGTTAAGTTTGGAACCAGGCTGTTTTGGGTCACCACTGACCACAGTATTATTTCTCCCCTACTATGGGAGTCAATAGTGACCAAAACAGCCTGGTTACAAACTTTCTTTAAAATATCTTCCTTTATGTTCATCAAAACAAAGACATTCATACAGGTTTGTAGACTTCAGGATGAAGAATTATAGTTTTTGGGTAAACTATTTCTTTAAAAAAATAGTTTACTTGGAGTTTAAATTTGGTCATTAGCATAGTTTGGAAATATCTTTTTCTGCTTCTGTTTAATTGTAACTTTAACTCATATTAAAGCATATTCTAACTCTTGTAAGTCTATAACAGCACATTACCAACTTTGCTTGGCTTTTTCTTAAAGGGATAGTACACCCAAAAATGGCAACAAATAATAATAATAAAAATGTAGATATTTTTCATTAAACACAAGAGCTTTCTGAACCTTAACAGACAGCAATGCAACTACCGCATTCAAGGCCCAGAAAGGTAGTAAAGACATCATTAAAATAGTCCATATGACATCAGTGGTTTTACTTTAATTTACTGAACCTGCAAAAATAATTTTTTATCTGAAAAGAAATAGCAAGCAAAGTTGTTATTGACTTCACAGGGCTTTTCTGGGTTAGAATATGCTAATATAAGTTGACATGGAAGCAGAAGCAGATATTTCCATATTGTGCCATGCATCTGACTGAAACAGATTATTAAAAAATAATAATAAAGGGAAGAGAAATAGATAGTAATGAAATGGATGTAGTGACGTTCTTTCTTCTATATTTTGATGTGCATTTACACGAAATGGATCGCTGAAATAAAATGTAGAGCAGGGATTTTGTGAAATTGTAAGAAATAGAGCTGGGCGATAATTCAATAACGATAATTATGACAATATAATTTTCCTCTATAAAACGATATGAAGACTGCGATAATTGTTGGATTAAATATTTATGCGGCAAAAGAGGAACGAAACGGTGCGACTCAGCAATAAACAGAGCTGTGAGATCCAGTGTGAAGCGCTTTAACTAAGATACTAATGATACTAGTGCTTTAAAGACAAACAGGAGAAACACTGCGTGCAACGAGACAGTCAATCTACACATCGCCATCATTTACTGTAACACACTCACTGCACCATGGTATTGTGGCAGACATGGGGGAGGAAAAGAGTATAGAATTATATTTGTAATTAGGCTTATAGCATGTGCGCATTTATACTGAATGTGTTTAGACTAATGTTACAAGTAGGCTACATTATAAATCCTATATTCATATTTGTATGATAGTATTGAGGTGCAATGTGTGGTTGTAAGTGTGTCTATCACGAAATGTATGCTACTGTGGGAGTCCAGTGCTTAATAAAAAAAATAAATAAACACACCTTGGCCAGAACAAATGTAGCTAAACATAAAAAAACTAACAGTTTAGGTTACTACCATTTTTACAGATGTTAGCGTACTGATTTTGAACACTAATTTCTAAGAGACAAAAAAGGGATGTTATTATTTTGTTATTATTAATATTATATATGATCTGGAACAGTGTCACTCATTAGAACATGCAGAAACTAAGAAATACATTTTTCTATTAGATTTTTACTTTCACGTTGGAGCAAAGATCTGACCTTAAATGCAAAAAAATAAATGAATAAAGATTTGACATTTAGCATGCTAATTATCGATTTCCAACGAAGTAATGAACAAGTGACATTCTGCCCCTCGCTTCTGAAATGATGAACACGAGCAGCACGCTTCTGATTTAAATCAGAAATCTGACATCACTTCCTCTCCTGTTTGTCTTGCTTCATAGACTTCTGTCGCAAATGCATTGCTGTAAGCTTGATTGGTTGGTCTTCTGAGAATAAGGAACTAGTTGATGTGACCTTCTGTGGTAATCGTCAGAACGTCCCAGTTAGTGCTCGAGCTGATAACTTACTGCTGCCTCTCAGGTTCCGGGCCAGCCATTTCCCCCCAGGGTTGTTGTTCACACGGATGATCTCCACGTTCTCTCCCTGTCTCACGGTCAGGTCATTCTTACCGCCCTGCCAGTCCTCCCTCACACGAGCCATGTGGATCACCTCAATAGGACCATTCAGCTATGCACAGACACAATTATGAACTCCTTATCAACTCATGATCTCAATATCTGTATAAGCAGGGCACATAGAACCACATTTATCATATCCTTTAATTAGCTTCAGCACATACAGAAGGGTTACCTTAAATCTTTTTCTATTCTCATTTTCCCACTTCTGCTTTTCCTTCAGTTCTTTCTTGTCCAGCTCTGTCTTTTTAGTCTCTTTTAAGACTTTCCTCTCAGCAGGAACGGGTCTGCAACGTACAGAAATACAGCTGAAATAAAGTCATTCAACTACAGTAGAAAATACTGCTGTTTTTACAGTTTTGTTTACTTTTTCTTTTTATTATGATTCTATATAAGTAATAACTCTGCGGTCTGTAGCTACAACAAAAGAGATTTTATTCTATTAACTGATACATTATGGAAAGATTATTTGATCCTCTAAAAAGACATTTAGAATGATTTATTCTATTATAATTCAGTTTTGCTTGGTCAGCCTTAAAAAGGAAACAGCCTACGGTATTTTGGTACTGCATTTTTAGACCTCTATGTACAGATGTGATTCAAATATGATTAATTTCCTACTTCAGCCTGTCACATGATTCTTGAGAAATTGCATTATTATCAATCCCGGGAACATTTGTGCTTTTCTATATGTTTTTTTTTTTTTGGAAAATGTTCCATTCAGTAATTTTTAAAGAATAGAAAGTTAAAATGAACAGCATTTATTTAAATTACAATCTTTAAAAAGAAAAAAAAAATCTTACTGGCCCCCAAACTTTGAAAGTAAAAATAAAACACTAAAATCACATTATAATGCACAGTACATAAACAGATAAAAAAAGATTAAATTTATTATTAAAAATATATTATTATTATTATAATTATTATTATTAAAAAATATTATTATTTATTAAATTATAAAGATTTAAATGAGTGTTGATGATCTAATTGTAAAATAGAGGAAATGAGCTTTTACTCATGAAATGGCTAAACTGACATCCTCTAATAAGTGATTAATTATCAGTGTGTCATGTTTACTATATTTCTAGATGCAAATAACTGTTATTATAGAGCAAACTATGCAGTGTTAATGTGCTCCTGTTTAGGGCATCATAATCATGCAAATTTCTGAACAGGCTATTGTTGCAGTTAGGGTTTAACAGTGTTCTGGGTGGACTGGGAAGGGAACTTTGCATTGCAAATGAACACTGATATGACTTACCTGTCTGGGTCTTCATAGATTTCTTGATCGCTGTCCTACAATGCAACGAAAAAAACACATACTAAGCATATCAAAGGACTGTAACCACTGACCATTAAACATCCTTCCATTCCCCTGTTCTGAAACACACGCACGTAAAATTAACCCAACAGACTGACCTCATGCTGAGAAGGGAAACCATCAGTCCATGAGTCTGCAACAGGAAAAGACACGTATCACTGAATTGTTTTTAGGAAATAACTCACATAGAAAAAGAACGATTAAGATTAAGATTAAGATTAAGATTATATTTGACCCTGAAGTAGCATGGGTATGGATAATCAGGATATTAAGTAAATATATTTTGTAAATTTCCAACCATGATTTAATTAATAATATGCATTGCTAAGAACTTCATTTGGACAACTTTAAAGGTGATTTTCTTAATATTTAGATTTTTTTGCACCATCATATTCCAAATTTTCTAATAGTTGGATCTCAGTCAAATACTGTAAAAAATTACAACTTCAAAAAAGTCTTAAAAAAACAGTTAATTTTAAATCTACAGGGAAAAAGACGTAAACTGACATTTCGAGATTTCACTGCATTGCATTTAAAAGTTTGTTTGAATTTGATGTTTTTTCTGTATGTTACGTTTAATGTTTAAAGAAATGAATGTTTACTGTATATTTCAGTTTACTGAGTGTCACCGTGATGGTTTAGTGTTTGTGTGAATGACACAAATATTTGTTCATATTTAAAAGCTGTTGGTGAGTGGCTTTGGTTCATCATGTGACTTTCTCATCACCCCCTACTTTGGGTGCTTATCAATGTATTTTAAAGATATAAACCAGATTGCAGCGCTTTAATAGGTTGGTATATTAACATTATATCAGGTAAACTACGGTATTTAACTGTAAATTTAGCTTAAAACTGTAAAACCTAAAATGTTGTTACCGTATTATTTACGGTCGAGTTCTAGCAATCACAGCTGCCAATTTTTGTTTTACAGTTTAAACTAACTAACCATACATCCTTTGAAAGACTGTTTTATTTCTTCAGTTTCCAGATTATGCTTTATTCTCAATTTCAAAAAAAAGGACTGGTTTTGTGGTCACACTACCCAGGTAAACGTCCACCACAGTGCTTGGCTCTTGTTTTGAATGGTCACCAAGGCACTGCTTTGTGGCTGCCAAGGCTTTTTTTAGCTCATTTCTTGTGTGGTTGCTAAATGGTTTCCTTCTAACACAAGTTAAAAAAGCCCTCTCTCAAGTCTCTATGATATTCTGATCTTCAGATATGGCTGGGATGCTCATTGCACATCTACAAGCCTCTTTCTCTGCTTTTTAAGCCGCCTATGAAAACTATATTCATATTTACTTCTTGGCTTGGGAGGTGTGGGAGGAGGTGGTGGGAGGGCGCTGATGTCATCATAGTCCTCTTGACCGTCCACGCTTCTGATCCACACAACACATAAAAACACAGTCAGACTGCATACTAACCCTATCAGACTCCATAACAGCACACATGCCCAATGGCAATTAAGAAGGACCACTGCACCAAACAATAGACGCTATCTGAGCCGGTTTCATAAGAATCTACAAACAGAGTCAGGAAATGCTACGGTGCATGCATTACACCCACATACTTCCAGGGTGAAAGATCGCACTGTAAGATGCATGTACAAAAGCGAAACGATAGCATAGGTGTTGTTTGATGCAGTTCAGAATTATTCCTTTTTATGATTTAGAGATGGAGATGTGCAAAAACACACACATGCACAATTGTCTTACAGTTTCCTTCCCCTTTTCTTCCTAACTACTTACAGATAGCTGCGTATTACTCACAATTCAGAAAAGGATGATGTCAACAGAGTGGGTTTGTTTGGTGGCCGCGCTGGTCCTAAATAAAATACACCATAAATACTAAATAAAACATCACATTTCCTGGTTAATGCTTATTAGGTAGAAAAGCCTCACCCAGGATGGCATTGAAAAAGTCTACAGTTATAAACTGCATGCATTAGGTCATATAAATGCAAATATTCGTTGATGAGTGATGTATTTTTATTACTGTTTTGTGTGTATAATGAATGATATACGTTTGGCTCCTACCTTTAGAAATCTGGAGATCTATGTTTCTTTTGGGAAGAAGGACAGGGGCTTTTTTTCTGAAAAGATCCAGGTTTACTAGCGGAGGACGTCTTGGTTTTGAGGGTCGCGGGCCGACGTTGGGAAGCGGCTTTCTGAGTGGTACTACCTCCGACACGCTCCTCTGGTTCAGCAGCGAAGGTTTGAACCCTGAAGACACTTTCATGTCGCTGTGCTGTTGAAGTATCTTGCGCTGAAGGAGTTCTCCTGTGAGCTTGACTCGGCTCGGGACATTGGCCTCCACCGGGGGAGCTTTAGAACTCTCCTGGGCTCCCAAGCGATGGGACGGAGGAGGTCTTGGGAAGACTCCCTGAGGACCCGAAGGAAACATCTCTGGTTCACTATGGTTCAGAGGAAAGACTGATCTTGGAGGCACAGCTGAAGTCTTGTTCCGGAGAGCTCCATTGGTTAGAGACTCTGGCTGCGCACCAACAGCGTGAGGTTTGATGCCGGATCCACCTCCGGAAGCTGCCATTTGTAACTGAGCGTGAAATTTGGCACGGATGGCCTTGACGTCCACATTTTCCTCCTGTAAAGAAATAAAATCATACTGAGCTCTGAAACGGCACTGGTGTGCTTCATCTTGAATGTTAAAATCGGTGGTGAAAACTGTGATAGACCTGATGCAACATGTAATCACATGTGATAATCACATTTGTTATCATTTATGAACATTAGGGGTTTATTTTATGTTGTTTATTATTTTACTGTATGGTATTTGTGTGTATGACATTGTGTACTACTTCAGATTATGGAAAAGCTACTTTACTCTAGTTAATCATATGAAACACATATTGTAGTAATATGCGACCCAGGCTCACAAAATCAGTACATTTTTGTAAACTGAGATTAATACATCATCTGAAAGTTGAATAAATGAGCTTTCCGTTGATTTATGGTTTGTTAGGATAGAAATATGCAAAAAAAAATTTCAATATTGAGAAAATCTCCTTTAAAATGCTCCAAATGAAGTTCTTAGCCATGTATATTACTAATCAAAAATGATGTTTGTGATATAAAAATTATCTTTACCGACTGTGATCTTTTATTAATATCCTAATGATCATTTTAACACATACAATATATTCTTGGTTATTGCTACAAATATACCTGTGTGTCTTGTGACTGGTTTTCTGCTCCAGGGTGACATAATAACACTTTTTAAGTTTATGAAACATGTTTTTTATTATTGCTATTATTATATATATATGCTACCATAAGCAACATACCTTTTGTTTTTGTCAATTTGTACTCTGGATAGTATTAATATCAAGAATGTTCAGCTCATTGAAATGAAATATGTTTAAAAGGAATATGCTTCAATCAGTAGTAGATGAACGGTGCAGGAAATGGCGATTCGGAGTTCATCATTTGCAGTTAAATGTTTTGATGTCGTGTTCTGTGGCGCTGGTGTGTGCTGTTTCTGTTGAGAGAAACTGGGCCAAACATGACACAGATGGCTTATACATCCATCTACAAAATATTCGACCTCGTGGTTGCTTCACCACACAAAATTAAGTGTTACAAGGAAAAAAGTGTGCATGCAGGTGTGATCTTCCTAAGAATTAAAAAAAATTGTCGCACATACCAAAGATACATTAATACGTTTTTTTATATGTGACCATGGACCACAAAACCAGTCGTAAATAGCACAGGTATATTAGTAGCAATAGTCAAAAATACATTTTATGGTTCAAAATGATTAATTTTTCCAAAAATCATTAGCATATTAAGTACATGTTCCATGAAGATATTTTGTAATTAAATTGGGTAGTTATATGCATTGCTAAGAACTTCCCTTGAACAGCTTTAAAGGTGATTTTCTCAATATTCTTATTTTTTTGCACCCTCCGATTTCAGATTTTATTAAATATTGTATCTCAGACAAATATTTTCCTATCCTAACAAATCATAAATCAATGGAAAGATTATTTATTCAGCTTTCAGGTGGTGCACACATCTCAATTTTGAAAAACTGACACTTAAGACGGTCTAGGGTAACATTTACAATCTTAGTCGTCTAGAGGTCAAAATAAATACATAAATAAAAATATCAGATCCAGTCATTTCAGTAGGAATCTGAGTAACACTTTATTTTAAGGTGTCAAAATACAGAGTAATTAGCTAATTAGTGGCAGCCATTGTACTTACTTGAAATAAAATGTAATTATCATGTAACTAGGTTATGGAGCAGGCTGTAATGATGCAGATGTAACAGACAGCTACTGTTACTCACCGAGTCTGTTACACAGATACCTACACTTGAGTACAATCTTGTTACATTTTATTTTACGTAGCTTATGTCTGTGTACTTGAATTTATAATAACGTTGTATAATGTCTGCAACACGTATGTGACAGTGTTTTGGTTTCATAAGTATCTGTGTAACAGACTCAGCCTGTAAACAAAAGTGTAACAGTAGCTCTATAACTTAGTTAACTTATGATAAGTACATTTTGTTTTATATAAGTACTGGCTACTACTAAATACTTACTAGGTGATTACTTTGTATTATGCACACCTTAACATAAAGTGTTACTGGAATCTGCGTTACGCCTACTGAACCTGTGATTTTGCGTAAAGTGAACAATACGTCGCACATCACTACTGTCCATGGGCAATGGATTTAAATATACTATTTTTAAATATAATATTTAAATAAATATTATTAAAACAGTCTTTTCACTCAAATTACGGAGCTGAACTAATACATTTTATTTAAAAAACATCTCAAACCATGAGCGTAGACTGGTATTATCGTAATCACTTTCTTGTTTTGCAGTTTTCTGTGGTCATCGACAGTAGGGCCACAGATGTTATCAATAGAGATTACCTTTTATTGAACCTGAAACCTGCTCCGAGGACTTAACTGTAATACAATACATTGTTGATTGTTCCAGAAGAGGCATTGATCAACAGCAGTTGTGGAAGGCAGAAGTTTTTAGCAGAAGTGTGGCGTTACCAGAATGGACTATAATAGACCTCAGACCGCACATTGTCATCATTACATCTCGTACCCTGATTCGGACTAAGCTTTCAGTGTCTCTAATTTGTTTATCTTCCTCAAATTTGCCTGACATAATTGTCAGCATGCATCTGTCAATCTGTGTCGTGTTTTGAAAGACATCACACGCTGAGCTCAACTGTAACGAAGTGTTCAAGAAGTGAGCAGCAGATTCAGAACAATAGTGAGGCACAGGAAGTGTCTGAAACCACACACCTTTGCACAGCACATCATTCAGCAGTGGTTGTCATGGAGATGACAGTCAGAAAAGAGCCAATCGTCTGCATGCTTTGCTAAAAAACGCAGCCCTTGTCAGTGACAAAAGAAAAAAATGAAAGCTTTGTCTTATCTGGTTTAGCCGCAATCCAAACAATTCTATCATTCATGCTTTAAAATCGTAATAAGGTCATCGTTCTTCATTTTAGAGACTTGTTTTTTATTCTTTTGACAATTTTGGTGAGAGGTCTACATTTGAGACATGAGATTATCATTAAAGTCTAGTATTAAAATTAAAAACTCAGAGCACCTGTAGTCTACGGGCGTTGCTGTCCATTAGTGATAAACTGCACCAATACACAAAATACAGATGAACATTTATTAGAACAATAAAGCTTTCTGTTGTCCTGACACTATATCAACAAAACTCTGGTCTAATGTCTGTCTACGCTAAGCATAGCATACACTTAACAAATCCAGAAATCAGTTATTTGGGACTCGCTCTCAGAAATAGGTGCAAAAGCTGTCACTGGGTTTTCAAAGGTACAAGTTTGTACCGGAAGGGTTCGTTTTGGTGCATATTAGTACCTAGTGTGGAACCCAGGTACAAAAGTGTGCCTTTTAGAAAAGGTAGCGCCCCAGTGACAGCTTTTTACCTTTATCTCTGAGAGTGTGTCTGCACAGAAAGGAAAGCACTCTATCTTTATATAATGCGCATTTCGACTGGTTAGGTGATATTTCAGCTTATTATTTTGCAACGGTTGGAAAAAGTGAAAGGTACTCAGTGTAGAGAAAAGGGTACCGTTTTAAGTATGAGGACCAGTTCTCACCATCCCTGTTATAACATATCAGCAGTTTATTAGTACTTATAAAGCACATATTGTGCATGACCACTATCCTACCGATATGTACACTTAACATCTACCTTACTAACAATTAACAAGCAACCAATTAAGAGTTTGTTGAGGCAAACCCATTGTTAATAACCAGAATTAGACCTAAATAAAATGTGACCAGAATAATAATGAAACATGTCAACGCAAAACTAGCTCCTCCAGGGCTAAAAGTGAAGGCATGCTGTGTGTTCAGACTAGGTTTACTGACTGTGTCTCAAAACAGAGAGAGCTCTGAAGCACTAAACAGCACACATGCAGTATTTGGGGGTCTCGGCTGCTGATGTTGACCTAAAACTGGTGATCTATGTTTTGACACAGAGCCTGTATGAACTGGTGTTTAAAAGGTTGTAGCAACAACAACAACAACAATAAACTTAACACATGAGAAGGGATTATTTACCTTTCAAGCCTGACCATTTAATGATATCAGTAAGCTATCAGAATGAACTCTTTCCCAAGCGGTCACCACAATAACTCTACAGGAGGTTTGAAAATAGCTACATATTTACAGCAGTTTTGCTAAAAGAGAAGCAAGCTGGCCTTACCATGTGTTTTATTTCCCAAGTTTGATGTCATGTGAGTTGAGCTGAAGAGAGCGGTGGAGTGCAGCAGTTTCCTGAAGCGCAGATGAGCGACCACTCAAACCTGTTACAGCAGGAAGTACTCTAGAAATGAATGAAGGCAAATCCATTGGGCAACTCCACATTTACATAGTAGGCCTATCAGCTGGTCATCACGGGAGGCTGGGAGATGCACTGCAATGAACCTGGTCTTTTTAGACGTCTATAAAAATAAAATAAAAACAGACATGAGACGTTGTATTGCCTGGGAACATGGAGAGTTTAGTTTATGGGTGACTTGAGTAATAGTTTATTTTAATATATATATATAGTGGGAAATTCCGGCTTTATGGACTTAGCGAGGCCCACTGTACTCGTGCATCTGAACAGAGACGGAGCTTTGTCTCCCTCTGTCAGTCAGAAAGAGAAATTACCAATTTTGTGACTTTCTTTTCTTGTAAACATGACAGAAATATTAATGCGAACAGCAGCAGTTATCGGTATTTAAGTCACATTTGTGGTGAACATGACGAGCTAATGAATAAGTCCTTTAGATGTCCTATACGTTATTTTGGCCAAGGTATCCCTCTTGACAACAGGTCTTATATATTTTTATTACACTCACGGTCCAGTTGTACTTAGCACAAGGCACATTTTTATGTCTTCTGAATGGCTTTCTAAATGATTATGTACATTAAGGACTAAGTTTGGTAAAAAAAAAATTAAAATGTATCATTTTTAATTATGTAAATTCACACAGTTGTAGACAAGAAGGATTAAGTTTATATCCTGGTACATGAGCAAAAACGTGACCAATTCAAAACAAATAAACAGATAAATAAATAATAATTACCTAGTAGAGTATTAAGTGATTTTCCTTAATTTCTTTTAAAATGTAAAGAAATCAGCCTGTGTAAAGCAGCCTGAACTCTTTCCCCTCGTTCACGTTCAGATACACTGTTACACTAGAATTAAGAATATATCATTATTATGAGGTTTTAAACTGTAAGGAGTTATTCATAACACAACTGTGCTGATGTTATTTGCATAGCGAGGTGCACAAAGTTATGCTAAGAAACAAGACGTTTTTAGATCCTCAAGTACATCAAGACTTTATCAATTGATCATCTTTATTTTCACATTTAAAAATAAGTCATCTTATAACTTTTAAGTTGACAAGAAAAAAAAACAACAAGAAAAAAAGAACAATGCAACATTAACTGTACCAAGGCATCTTAATAATCAAATGATATATAAACACTGGCTGAAAGTAAAACAACCTCAACACAGAGAGTGTGACAATGCATTTCCACACCATAGAAAAACCAAGGAAAAACCCAATTAACATGACTCGACATGACATCACATCAATCTCCCACTGGGGGAGGATCTAAGAGCTTGAAGATATTGAAGCTGGAAAAAAAAAAGCATCAAGTACTGCAGTAGAGTGCTTGATTTTCTGAATGAGAAGGTAAGATCACTGTTGAGGGTTTGGGGTTTAGGCTCAGTTTACAGTTACATACCCCCCAACCTTTAACCCTTTAAAATCTCATTTTGAGAACCTGGGGTAATTATAACTTAAGGACTATGCTGCATCAGACCAATGTTTCTTGTACAGATTGTAGCCAGTCATCTAAAAGCAATAAGAATCAGGGAGGGGAAAAATTGGTTACTGAGAAGCATATTTGCACACTAGTGATGTCAAAGTGAGGCTTTAACCAATGAAAAACAGGCAGAAGGAAGAGAAACACCCCCACAGCCTTTCTTTTTGGCTGCTCAAGCTACAATATCAGTGAACGAACCACTGAACTGATCCAATAACTTCACAATATATAGAGAGACATAAAGACGGAGTCCTTCAAAACACACAATATGGACTTTAAATGGCATCATGCCATAACACTTAAACCATTTAAAAGAACTCCAAGTTCTGGAGAGTTATGCATTGCAGAGTTATGCTAACACGTGCATGCTTTATGCCAAAAAAATGTAAACGTGTCTAACTTTCCAGCAGCAAGACACTTGTTAAAAAGAGAGGAAAAAACAGATAGCTTACAAACATTAAACTCATCCCCCACCTCACACTTCGCTAAAACTGGCATACGTTTGGGAACGGAGGCGATGACTGGTCAGTAACAAAATTTGGCTAGTTTTATCAATTTGATCGCATTTTCCTCCAAAAACGAGTCGGTAGATTCTGTCAGCTGCAGGTTCGAAAGGAAGCATGATTGAAAGGATGGAGCTCCGTGTCAAAAAAACAACAGTTCTGAAAAAATGGCCTCAAATGTTTTATTAGAACAAGTTTCATAAAACTTCAGTTTGAGGGACTGCGACATTTCCAGAAATCAAACCCCCCCCATTTCCCCTCCCAGACATTTAATATGAATTAAACTGACCCACAAGTTACGGTTGTTCACCCATCTGCTTGTCAGTAAATAACAGAAATACAAAAAATGATAAGCACGCATATGAATGCATGAACCATGATTCAAGTGATCTTTTACAGTGACCTGTCTGATTGAACACCCCCAGATTCCTTCACAGATATTAGACGCTCAAAAAACAAAAAAGAGGGGCGTTTTCCTTTCATGATATGGTCAACCAATACACCTTCCTCTATAAAAATAAATAAAATATTTACAAATTAAAGGCAAAAGCAGAACATTGACTAATACCCTGATGCATTTGTATTTGCAGTGACCCAGTGTATGTTGTGTGGCAGAGGTCTCTCTGTTCGTCTGTCCCACGAACGACGCATTACATTCTGAACTGCACTGAAATGCATCCTGTGCAAAAAAAAATTAAAAGATCCAAAAATAACCCAGCACCTTCTTATAATCTGCCCACACCACTGAATTTCCTAAAATAGGGTTTATAATGAAATAAATAACAGGCCTGTGGGAAAAAAAGCAGTAGGATTTTGTGAGTAAACATTCCTTTTCCAGTCACTTCCTCGTCCGTATGAAACCTTCACCTATCTCCTCTGAAGCTTGGGGGTCAGAGACCAGTCTTTACAGTCCTCCAGAGTGTCCGGCTCACACCACATACTGCTTGAAGCTGTAATTGGCTGTGTAGGCCTGCCGGCTGTACTGAAAGTGGTCGGTGAGTACTGTGCTGCGACCGTGCTGAAAGTCTGAGTTGTGAGCGAAGGGCACGGAGCCGTTGGACTGGGGCTTGTCGAAAGAAACCGTATCCTGTGATGAAACTGGCAGCAGTTTCTTCTTGGCCTCCTGGTTGGAGTCATATTTCGCCTGGTGAGAAAAACAATGGTCATCGTTCTTTGCAGTCCTCATTTTGTGGTTGAAAAACGTTACAGTGCCCCAGTTAAGGATTTCTGAAAATGAAGTTATTGTCTCTCAAAAGAAAGTAAATATTTTCTGAAATGCATTCTAGGCAGTTGTGCTATATTTGGAGTTAGATAGCATGAGAAACACCTCATTAGCGATCATAACCAGATGCTATGGTTAATAGTTTTTTTGTCTTTCTGCAGTCTTTCTCTCCTTGTAGGAAGTTGAATGGGTTTCAGTGGAGACTGCCCATTAAATTAATGCAAGAGTTTCCCTGAATGCAGTTATTTTATTTTTTTATTGGAGTTAAACTCTGTATTTGCTGGCCTTCTTTGACATTCACACACACATGAATGTCATCAAATAATACTGGGATGTGAGCAATTTGGGTTTTTTAATTCAACATTTCAAAAAAACAATTACAAACATTGAGTGTCTTATATAAAGCAAAATATTAAATAATGAAATAAATAAATAAATAAATTTACCTTATTATAGAGGAAGACGCCTAGTATTGCTGTCATCATGCCGATAATGTTGGAGGTGTTGACGGGGTTCCTGAGCATCAGTAGGGATATACTGATGACCATGATCCTCTTCGTTGCGTTGGCGACGGCGTAACTGAGTGGGCTGACTAGGTTCAGCACACTGAATGCTATCATGTTTTGTGCAAAGTTGCAGAAACCACTAATGAGGAGCAGCACGATCGTTCCTGTCCAGTTGGAAACCTCCGACTGTAGAGGAAAGTGGAGGAAAAAATTAGCTTGACCATGAAGAGCTGGCCTGTTTAAAACATCAAAACAGCCATAACTTCGTAAGAACATACACTACCATTCAGACGTAAAAAAAAAAGACCTTATGCTCACCAAGGCTGCATTTATTTGATTTATTAAAAATATATATTATTTTCTTATTATATACAGCTGTTTAATATCTGAATACATTTAAAAAAAAATAATTAATTGCTATGGTGTGCAGCTGAATTCTCCAATCTTCAGTGTCACATGAGCTTTCACAAATCAATCGCAAGAAACATTTCTTATTATTAAAGTTACAAACCATTTTGCAGCTTGATATTTTTGAGGAAACCACAACACTTTTCCAGGATTTTTTGGTGAATAGAGAATTCAAAAGAACAGTTTCTTTAAAAAAAAAAATTGATTTGTAAGAAAAGTCTTTAGTCACTTTTAATCAACCTTTAGCACACGAAAAATAATTAAATGGCAGTGTATGACCTTTTGGATAACTATTTTGTAGATATACACTAGTCAACATTTGAAGTGGATCACAACTTTCATCAAACCTGTCCTAAAACCAAAATGTGTGCTTGTCTTAGGACAACTTTATTTATCTTTTCTGATCCACTTCCAGCTGTTGACTACTGTATACACACGTGTATGTGTATATCTATAAATTCATACACAAACACGGTATACAAGCTATTTTTAATACAAATAAAAGAAATAGTAATTTCATTACTATGTTACAGTGGGGC
Organism: Enteromius fasciolatus; assembly: GCA_032361145.1. Classification (NCBI taxonomy): domain Eukaryota; kingdom Metazoa; phylum Chordata; class Actinopteri; order Cypriniformes; family Cyprinidae; genus Enteromius; species Enteromius fasciolatus. Next base: position 3,927,245 of record JAUMHR010000060.1, on the reverse strand, counting down.
GAGCAAAAATTATGTGCAAATATTTGTACATTTTATTACAACATATGAACTGGGCATATCTGGACGTATTTACAGATAAACATCCTCTTACTCATTAATATTATTCATATAAATCATTCAGATTTACCAGGTCTCCATCCATCAGGAAAGACGAGAGGTCCACTAAAATCCATGTAGGCAGCATAAACATAACTGCATTGAAGCCCAGGGTGTTCAGCAATTGGAGGTGATGAATCCTTGTGTCACGCAAGACCTAAAACAAGCACAAAAACCGTTTCATCCAGGACGCCGTTCCAGACTTTAACAGACAGAAATCAACAGAAATATCCACCTTCTTCGAGAAGATGTTCTGTAAGGAGAAGCAGAGCGTCGCTGCCAGAGCGCTGATCAGTCCAGAGACGTCAAAAGACAGCTCAGTGACGGTGGCCAGCAGAACACCTCCAATGATGGGTATAAGAGACACGTAAACCTGGTCAAAAAGAGACAAACTCATCAATCATGCAAACAACAAGCGATCAGTGACATGAATACATATGTGTCACGGTGTTCAGATGAAGACAGACCTTTGTGGTTTGCTTCTCTTTCATGATAATCCGTGACAGCAGAACCACCCAGATGGGCATGGTGGCCTTCACTAGAAAGAGGGATTGAAAAGAAGACATGCCTTCACTCATCTAATAACATCAGCCATTACCGCGCCACATGTTCGTCTTGTGATCGCACCTGCTTTCTGCAGTCGAGTCCTCAACAACATCGCTCACACTCTCCCTGCTATCTGAAACACAATCTGTGTCCGAACAAACTCAAACGCATCTGACACCAAAGCCTAAAAAACGCTCAACGATGAGCTGAAACGTATTAATGAAAGATATTTTGCTTGTTGTTGATTTTTGTCATTTTTGTCTGTTATTGCCACAAAAAAAAAGTTACTTCAACGATCTTCTTGAGCCTTAAAAATTACAATTACATCAAGTGCGGTTCGATTAAAGTCAGAAATAATGTAATTAAGAGTACATGAACAACACAAGTTGCCAAGCTGATCTGAAACTCTGATATCTCTATATTAATATATATATATATATATACACACAGCACTGAGCAGGTCTTAGTCCACTAGTATATTCAGCAACTAAAAATGCTTTTAAGTGGGTTATTTCTATCTTTTGCGGTAGCGTGTCAGCTGGAAATATCATGTTTCCATTTTCAAACGTCATTTTAGTCATTAATAGTAATAACGGAGTGATATTATTGTCTGATAACAGCCAGCGCTCCACACAGAGATCTGATCTGATCATCATCAGTCTGTCTGGAGTCACATGAAGAACCAGAACAAACTGAGACTCGATCCAGAAGAACTGAGACAACGTCTCCAAGATGAAGAAACCTACCTGGAAAGCCTAAGACTTTTGCACAGTACTGTATATATATGTATTTATTATATATATGTTATTTTTATCATTTTGATCTCCGTAGTAGTGGTGGTGTAATCGTATCGTATCGAACCGTTCAGTACGAGGCTTTCAGTTTGGTACGCATACGAACCGAACAATTCAGGAAAAAAAAGAAAGAAAGAGAATAAACTGTAAAATATAATGTTTTCAGTGCTACTCTCAACAAGGCAGCGCAAACGTCAGGACAGGGAATCCGCGTCTGCTCCTCCCCCCCCCCAAACACTCCAAAACACTTCTTTATTTGCTGCTAAGAAGAAACCCCAGAAGTTATGTGAAGTATAGCTCCATTGTTGTTCAAAGTAAAAGAAAAGGGGGGGAAACAAGGTCATATTATGTTAGTTTTAATAAATAAAAATGTGAAAAAAAAACAAAGAAAGAAATTCTCTTTTTTTATTGTATTTTTGGCGTAATGAAAACATACCGAACCGTGAGACTACTGTATCGTATCGAACCGAACCGTGATTTTTGTGAACCGTTACACCCCTACGTAGTAGTTATTTGGGTGAATAGTTGAATTTTTAAGGCTACTTGTGTGTCCCGTCCCAGACTTGATTATTTAGATGTTAATGTTATGTTTGATTTGGATGTACGAGATTTTCTGGTTCAAACAAAGCAGCATTAATTCCAGGTGTTTCATGAATTTGTGAACGCATAAATGAAAGCCTACTCTTTCTATTATAATATTTTTATTAGCTTGGTAATGATACTGCTTACATACTAATGTAGTTTTAGTAATGTTCTGTTATTGTACATTTTGAATATAAAGCTTCTTTTACTATCAGTGTTTTTAATACCCCCTTTTAATACTAAACTTTTTGTTATAATGGAGGTCATGTAAACAAAAGAAACTATAGCGTCCCAAAATAGACTAGTTTGTGATATAAATCTGCAGCCACGCAGGTGGATGATGTGGCAGTATTATTAGGAGTGCGGAAGTGACGTAGTATGGGACTACTTCAGTGTAGTGTTATCAAAACTCGGATATGAGGGAGTCATTAAATGACAATTACGATCTGGTGTTTGGATGAAAGAGGGAGAAAACGCAGTTTGAATTCACTGCAGAGATTTGTGGTTAATGGCAACAGAAATAAATGAATAACCTACGGCGATTTAAACTCAATTAAACGAACCGAGCCGAGCTAAACCGAACCTATCCGATCAGGTTGGGTCTGACTCTGAAAAAATAAGGCCTATAATAGAAAGTGAATAAACCGAAAGCCTCGCGGTACTCACCAGTGTGCGCGTACGACACCGGAACCTTCCATATGCTGAAATGTGCCGAGACCGAGGCGAAGTATTTCCCGAAGGCGAGCGGGAGGATGAACCAGCGGTAGAAGGGGGCTGGAAACTCCGTTCGCGGGACGCCCCAGGCTCGCAGCAGCGGCGGGAGAAACACGATGATGGAGAGTATATGAAAGAGAGACACCGTGACTGGATAGGGGAAGCTGTTGAGGATGATTTTATTGATCACGTTGCCGCCAGAGCTCACGGTGTACCAGCACAGACACAGCACCGCGATCCGAAGTCCCTCCCGCACCGGCGGGCGCTGCTCCACCGCGGCCATCTTTCAGCGCAGACCGCGACGCGACCAGCGACACTGGAGGACTCGCCGGAGACGGAGTCACGTGACTCTGCGAGGCCACGCCCCCTCCCCAAATCGCCATGGTGATCAACTGAGAGAGAGGCGGTAGGTTCTGGAGAAAGGTGTGCTGTTTGTTTAGATCGGGGTCGTGTTCGTTCGTAAATATTGAGAGGACACGTAGGGCCTACAGTCACGTTTCATCAGCTTATGGCGCAACCCTGATGAAAATAAAAAATTATTCTAAAAGCTTGTTACACTGTCTGAAGGAGATCCCAAATTAATTCATTACAGTTACATTCTGTACATGCTGTTTTTACTAAATAAATAATAAAATATTGTGCTGTGCTTTCTGTGCTGGCATCACGTGTGGATCAGGGCACTATTATTTCATGCTCATAGGAACTCCACTGGTGAAAACAAAAGTATTAAAATGATTATATATTTGTTTTGTTTTCTTGTATTGTTGAAAACAGTCTCTCTTTACAGATTAAATACTCATTAAAATAATTCCAAATCGTATCGATATTTTGTGCTGTTTTATATTACATGTACACTAGGCATGGGCCGGTATGAGATTCTGACGGTATGATAACCTTGGACAAAAATATCACGGTTTCAAGGTATCACGGTATTGTAATTACTGCTCTACAATGTTATATTTAAATGTCTGGGTAAAAAAACAACTATTTTCCCAACTAAACACAGTATATTTTATTTTAGGAAACATATAGAACATAAAGAAGGAAGTTTCATATTTCTAATAACACTGTACTCAAGCGCAAACATGGTGAAACCTGTGTTTTATAGGAATACAGACGAAAAAAACCTTCAAATATTATGTTGTCTATTTACAAGATTAAAGGTAAAACATTTAGAAAACTTAACTGTCTTATAGCTTTATACATAGGCCTACATATATATATATGTGTGTGTGTGTGTGTGTGTAATTACAAGTCTTTAAAAAGTCAATAAAGTATCTGAAAAAGATCTACTTTGAACAATACATTAAATTAAGACAAAATCAATAAG
>JAUMHR010000060.1:3878296-3900818 GCA_032361145.1 Enteromius fasciolatus | reverse complement strand
AGGAAATATCTACGCTGCAAGTATTGCAAGTTGCCCTATTTTCGTCTTTTTTGGTGAAATACAACCAGACTTTTGAGTGTTTGTTCCGCTTATGCGCCATGCTTACTGCAACGTGCGTAAGTTACGCAATGCACGTGATGGATGGATTCGTGTCCACTAGAATCGTTAAGGGAATCGAAACACTGGGAACCAGTTCTCAACAAGAACCGGTTTTCGATTCCCATCCCTAGTTAACAACTGGTTTTATTTAAACATATGGTATAGTCTCAGCAACAGAAGATCGAGGCAAAGGTTCAACATAAAACATTTATTAAGTGTTATACAGTTTTTCGGGAAGCAATCACTGGATCGCTGATTCAAATTCGATGGGGAATGGACCAATGAACCAGGTACTTAATTTTCTGCATGGTCGTCGGAGTTGAATATCCTTAGTAGACAGCCATACCTTCTCCCTGGGTTGATATTGGGGAGTGTCTGATCTACGGGTATCTGCTCAGGTTTTATGTCTCCAAATAGCTCACTGGAGGTGAATATGGGCAGAGTCCCATACTTGTTCACTCATCCGAAACCAGTAATCCATGGCAGGGACTAAGGACGGTTCCTCAGACCAATGGAGGTTGAAAGCCTAATATACATTGAAATGGTGTCCCGTGGTTTCCAGACGTAAGGAGTTTTGGGCATATTCAGCCCAAGTGTTTGTGATGGCACAGACGGGGCACCCCCTGATATAAACTCCCAAATCTCAACTCATTTGTGGCCACCAAAAGCGATTACGGAAGAGACTTAAGGTTCTACGGTTCCCCGGGTGTCCTGTTCCAGGGGATGTATGGACTGGTTGTGGGAACACAGAGCTTGTTAACTGGACGGTTAGGGGCAGCTGGTTCTTCCATTGTGGCCTGCTGAATTTAATCCTCCAATTCCTGTTGTATAGGGGCTAGAAAAGTTGTACAGTAGCTGGAAGGATGGGCTCAGGCACTTTGGGAGCAGGATCTTGCACGCGTGAGAGGGCATCGGCTTTGATATTCTTACTTCCGGGGAGATAAGTGATCTTAAATGTGAACCGAGTAAAGAACAAGTCCAACCTAGCCTGACGTGGGTTTAAGCATTTGGCTTCGCGGAGGTACTGCACATTTTTATGGTCAGTTATGAGCTTGAAGCCAGTGCTGCCATTCTTCTGCCAATTTTATGGCTAGGAGTTCCCGATTGCTGACATCATAGTTTTGCTCAGCAGAGGATATTTTTTTTGAGAAGTACGCACAGGGATGCAGGACGGGTGGTGTTCCATGGTATTGTGACAGAGTAGCACCTACTCCTAAGTTAGCGGCGTGTACTTCTATGAACGGGAGACTAGGATCAGGGTGACGGAGTACCGGGGCTGTGCAGAAGGCCTGTTTAAATTATGTGAAAGCAGCTTTGGCTTCTGGGGTCCAGACTCAGGTTTTCTTACCTTGTCTGTAAGAAGGTAAGTGGGGCATAGTTATTCCCGTGGGCGATTTACACATTACATAGACAAGGAATCATACTTGGGACTTGCTTTTAGGTACAAGGAGGGATCACATAGCGTTGCAGGAGCTGTATTCTGTGGGTAGAAAGATCAGGTGAGTATACTAGAATATCATCGATATAGATGATCACAAACTTGTTTAACATATCTCTAAATACTTTGTTCATGAAATTCTGAAAGATAGCTGGAGAGTTTGAGAGGCCATACGGCATAACCTGATACTCGTAGTGCCCAGATGGTCTGACGAAAGTGGTTTTCCATTCATCACCACAACGGATTCTGACCATAAAGAGACACTTGAGTCAGGATAGAGTTAACACAACAGGTTTTATTTAAACATTTGGTGAAGTCTCAGCAACCGAAGATCAAGGCAAAGGTTCAACAAAACAGTTATAAAAAGTAACTCTTTGGGGATCGCTGATTCAAATTTGCCTCCATAAACTCAGAATAATTGTCCAGGTAAGTATACAGTGTGAGAATCTCATCAGGTTGGCAATCTCCGGATCGCTGCCATACAACTCGGCTCTTTGAACACAGGTATGGAAACAAGGTAAGTAATCAAGGTAAGGATACAAGGTGAGTTTCTCACATTAGGTTGACAATGTCCTGATCGCTGTAGTTCCACTCGGCTCTTTGAACATAAGTAAGCAATAAAGGCAAGTATACAGGATGAGTTATCATTGATGGCTTGCTTATGCCAGGTGGAGTCCTAGGATCAAGGTGCTCGGTGCAGGTGAGTGATATGAGAGGCAGGCAGACCAGGGAGAGAAGAAGCTCCGTGTAGCCAGTGAATACTGAGACTCAGGTGGAAGGGAATCTGAGGTAGTTGGTGCGGTGTTACCTCGAGCTCAGCCGTCTTGTTACTGGTACATGCAGCTTTTCAACTGTGCTGGTCATTAATTCCAGGTGTCTCTAATTAAAAGTCTGGCAACTGAGAGCAGGTGTAGACGGCTGTACTGGGATCAGTGGACTGTGACGGCGTGACAGGATATTTGCAAGTCTTCTTGCAAAAAAGAAACTGAGAGACTTGATGCATGAGATATATGTATGTTGCCGTCACTTGTAGCAACAATAAGAATAATTGTTGTCAGTTATATTATGTTCAAACCTTCATTAAATTGTGTTGAACACTGTGGCTCAAATATAAAAGAGAAGACAGAATACATTGTTGTCAGGGTTGTCGTGGGTAGTAAGGAACGCTGGAGATGCGGAATGACAAGAAAAGTCTTTTAATGCACAAACGTAGAAGTAAGGGATCATAGAACACGCACAAAGTAACAATAAACATGGACACTGACACATTCAAACAGAACTGCATGAATACACATAGGACTAATGAACTTAATTAATCAACTACTAATTATGGGAACACAGGAACAACCAAATATGGGCAAACTAGAAAAACAAAACTAAAACAGGAAAACATTAAATGAAACCAAAACTAACAACTAATGTAAAAATTGTAGATGAAGGTTAATTTGGTGCAATATTTGTACTATTTTAAACAATATTACATTAACATTAAATCATTAATATTTTTGACCCTGGACTAAAAAAAACAGTCATACATGTAATTTATTTTTTATGATTATGAATTATACATCATCTGAAAATAAGCTATAAATAAGTTTTCCATTGATATATTGTTTGCTATGATGATACAAATCTAAATACTGAGAAAGCCACCTTTAAAGTTGTCCAAATTAGGTTCTTAGCATTATAGTACTTATCAAAAATGATCTTTTAATGTACTTACGGTAGAAAATTTACAAAGTTTACAAAAATTTCTTTATGGAACATGATCTTTTCTAAAATTGATCATTTTGACCCATACAATGTGTTTTGGCTGTTGCTACAAACAAACCTCAGCGACTTAAGACTAGTTTTGCGGTTCAGGTTCACATTTAATTAATATTGAATTAAGTTAAATAAACATCTACATGACATTGGCACGGCTTTTAAAATTCAGCTTGTTTTGAAATGTTTTATGGTGACACTATTAAACAAAACGTATTGTACGTAAAGATGTACATAATTCTTAAATGTCTGGTCCTACATTATTTGAAGACCTTTGTGGTGTATTAACAGTTAGAACAGAGTGTGACTGGGACTTGAAAAACATGCAATCTGACAGTTCCTTCTTCTTTGTATTGATTCCTTTTGTAATTAACTTTGCTTTGTCCCTTGTACTGTTTATGGTTCCCAGCAAAAACGCATCACATAATTGCTTCTGGCTCCTCGTGATTATTGTTTTAATGCCCCTGACATCAGCATTTGTTCTGATTTAAATCTATATTTGTGAAAAGCTAAATCAGGCATTCGGACGGGATTAAAATCACCAAGTACGTCTGTGAAACAGAGCTTTCTCTAACGACCCCCTGTAAAACTAGTCCCGTCCGAATAGGGCTATTGTAATGATTACAGCAATTAGGACCATTCAGACAGACCACTGTCAGAGGGGAAAAACAGAGAAAAACTACAAAAACAATCTGACTTTATATCTCACAATTCTGACTTTATATCTTGCAGTTCTGATTTTATATATCGCAATTCTGACTTTAAATCTCGTAATTCTGACTTTATATCTCTTATTTCTGACTTTATATCTTGCAATTCCGACTTTATATCTCTTAATTCTGATTTATCTCTTTATATCTCGTAATTCTCATATATCTCGAAATACTGACTTTATATCTGGCATTTCTGACTATATATCCCACAATTCTGATGCAATTCTGACTATATATCTCACAATTCTGACTTTTTATCTTGCAATTATGACTTTATATCTTGCAATTCCGACTTTATACGTCACAATTCTGATGCAATTCTCACTTTATATCTTTTAATTAGATTTTATATCTCACAATTCTGACTATATATCTCATAATTCTGACCTTTTATCTCGCAATTCTGATTTTATGTCTCGCAATTCTAAACTTATATCTTGCATTTCTGACTATATTTCTCACAATTCTGATTTTATACCTCCCAATTCTGACTTTATGTTGTGCAATTTTGACTTTCTATCTCACAATTCTGATTTTATATCTTGCAATTCTGATCTTATATTTTACATTTCTGACTATATATCTTGCAATTCTGACTATATATCCCACAATTCTGCTGCAATTCTGACTATATATCTCACAATTCTGATGCAATTCTGACTGTACATCTTACAATTCTAATGCAATTCTGACTATTCATCTCACAATTTTGACTTTATATCTCACAATTACGATTTTATATCTCACAATTCTAACTATATGTCTCTTAATTCTGACTTTATTTCTCGCAATTCTGACTTTATATCTCGCAATTCTGATTTTATATCTCGTAATTCTCATTATAAATCTAAAAATACTGTCTTTAAATCTTGCAATTTTGACTTTAAGGCCTGGTTTCACAGACGGGGCTTAGCTTAAGCCAGGACTAGGCATTAGTTTAATTAAGATATTTAAGCAACTTTTACAAAAATGCCTTATAAGAAAATATTACAGGTGTACATCTTAACACAGAACAATGACACTGACATGTTTTAAGATATGTCAGAGCAAGATATTGTCATCTGAGACAGCTCAAACATGCAATTTAGTCTTGGACTAGCTTAAGCCTCATCTGTGAAACTGGGGGTATATCTTGTAATTCTGATTATATGTCTCGTAATTCTGACTTTATATCTCGCAATTCTGACTTTATATCTTGTAATTCTGATTTCATTTCTGGTAATTCTTATATCTATATAATCTTATATCTCACATTTCTGATGATATATCTTGCATTTCTGACAATATATCCCTCAATTCTGTTGCAATTCTGACTATATATCTCACAATTCTGACTTTATATCTTGCAATTCTGACTTTATACCTCACAATTCTAATGCAATTCTGACCTTTTGTTTCGCAATTCTGATTTTATATCTCACAATTCTGAACTTATATCTTGCATTTCTGACTTAATATCTTGTAATTAGATTTTTTATCCTGCAATACTGACTTTAAATCTTGCAATTCTGATTTTTTATGTTGCAATTCTGATTTTATATCTTACATTTCTGACTATATATCCCACAATTCTGCTTCAATTCTGACTATATGTCAGTTAATTCTGACTTTATATCTTGCAATTCTGATATTATATCTCGTAATTCTGATTTTATATCTTGTCATTCTGACTTTATACTCCACAATTCTGATGCAATAATGACTTTATATCTTGCATTTCTGACTATATATATATATATATATATATATATCTCGTAATTCTGACATTATATCTTGCAATTCCGACTTTATATCTCTTAATTCTGACTTATCTCTTTATATCTTGCATTTCTGACTACATTTCTCACAATTCTCTCACAAATATGATTTTATCTTGAAATACTGACTTCTTGCAATTCTGACTATATCTCTTGTAAATCTGATCATATCTCTCGTAATTCTGACTTTGTATCTCGTAATTCTGACCTTATATCTTGCAATTCTGATCTTATATTTCACATTTCTGACTATATATCTTGCCATTCTGACTATATATCCCACAATTCTGCTGCAATTGTGACTATATATCTCACAATTCTGATTTTATATCTTGCAATTCTGACTTTATATCTTGTAATTCTGACTATATGTCTCGTAATTCTGATTTTATATCTCACAATTCTGACTATACTGTATGTTTCATAATTCTGACTTTATATCTCGCAATTCTGATTTTATATCTCTTAATTCTGACTTTATATCTTGTAATTCTTATTTTATATCTTGTAATTCTCATTATATATTGCAAAATACTGACTATATCTTGCAATTCTGACTTTAAATCTCATAATTCTGACTTTATATCTCACAATTCTGACTTTATATTTTGCAGTTCTGATCTTATATCTCACATTTCTGATGATATATTTTGCCTTTCTGACTATATATCCCACAATTCTGATTATATATCTCACATTTCTGACTTTATATCTTGCAATTCTGACTTTATACCTCACAATTCTCTCACAAATATGATTTTATCTTGAAATACTGCAATTCTGACTTTAAATCTTGCAATTCTGACTAAAGCCTATCTCTTGTAATTCTGACTATATGTCTCGTAATTCTGACTTTGTATCTCGTAATTCTGATTTTATATCTTGAGATTCTCATTATATATCTCAAAATACTGACTTTATCTTGCAATTCTGACTTTTCAATTCTCGCTTTATATCTCGCAATTCTGACTTTATATTTCGGAATTCAGATTTTTTATCTTGCAATTTTTACTTTATATCTCGCAGTTCTGGTTTTATATCTCGTAATTCTGACTTTATATCTCACAATTCTGACTTTATATCTTTTAATTTTGATTTTGTATCTCGTAATTCTCATCATAAATCGCGAAATACTGACTATGTCTTACAATTCTAACTTTACGTTGTGCAATTTTGATATTGAATTGTGCAATTTTGACATTATATTGTGCAATTTTTACTTTATATCTCACAATTCTGATTTAATTATCGCAATTCTGACTTTTTTATTGCAGAATTCTGACTTTATATTTTACAACTCTGAATTTATATCTCGCAATTCTTAGATTTCATAGCTCACAATTCTGACTGTATATCTTGTAATGCTGACTTTATATCGGTGATGCAGAGTCAGAGATGTTCTGCTGGTGATTAGACCTACATACAGGGTACTGTGGGAAATGCAGTCTGAGAGAGATCAGACTTCTGGTGAGGGTTCCCTCCTGTGGTGATCGGAGAGAGCCACAGAGGCATGGTTTATGGCAGAGCCCCCCTCCTGCGAGCGGCTCCTGAAGTGAAGGCCCACCATACGTCGAGGCTGACCCAGAGGTCTGGGGCCTGGTTTCTCCGGGTAATTACGGTGAAAGTCTGAGGTAAGTGTGGGGTCCAAGATGTCGGGGGCGTTGACCCAGGATCTTTCCTCAGGTCCGTAACCCTCTCAATCGATCAGATATTGTAACATCCGGCCTCAACGTCAGGAGTCGAGGATCTCTCTGACTTGGTAGGCCTTCTCGCCATTGATAATCAAAGGAGGGGGTTTGATCTCTGCTTTTGTCCTGGTCCCTCTCTCCTCTCATTGGCGGATTTCAGCAGGGATACATGAAATGTGGGAGAAATACAATAGGTAGCTGGCAGCTAAAGGCGATATGAGACCGGAGTTATTTGTTTAATTTTCTTGAAGGGACCCACGTACCTAGGACTGAGCTTTTTGCTGGGAAGTCAGAGGCGTTGATCTCGAGTTCGAGAACCAGACCGACTGCCCAGGTGCGTGCACTGGTCCCGGCGATGATGATGATCAGCCTGCTCCATCAAACTCCTAACAGCTCATTGGAGATGCACATGGGTGGTGTTCCACATGTCCTCACTCTTTTGTAACCAGTCATTGACGGCGGGAAGATCGCAAGGCTCTCCAGACCAGGGGAACATGGGCGGTTGGAAACCTAGGATGCATTGAAAAGGAGTCAGGCCAGTAGAGTGAATTCTGGGCATACTCCGCCCAGATGAGGTAGCGACTCCAATCTTTCTGATTATTATGACAGTATGCCTGGAGGAAGCGTGTGAGTTCCTGATTTTAGACGTTCCGCCTGTCCGTTAGACTGGGCATGGTACCCAGACATCAGACCTATGTTGATGTTAAGTTGGGAGCAGAATGCATGCCACATTCTAGATGTGAGTTGAGGACCACGATCTGACACAATGTCATCAGGTAAGCCATAGAAGAGGAACACCTGCTCAAGTATCACCTCGGCTGTTTCCCAGGCCGTAGGTAGTTTTGCCAGGGCAATTAGTCTGCAGTCCTTGGAGAAGCGATCTATGACAGTGAGGATTGTGGTGTAGGTTCGAGAGGCAGGTAAGTCAGTAACAAAGTCCACAGCTGTGTGAGACCATGGCCGTTGGGGAATTGAGGCACTGAATTATCATTTTGAGCCTTTGTGATTTCCATCATGATGTCCCATTGTATTGGGGTGACAATGAGGGAAGTGGGAACTATGGAGGAATCAAACTGTTTGGAGAGGGCATCAGCCTTGCCATTCTTGGAGCCTGGATGGTAGGTGATAGTAAAGTCGAAATGTTCGAAGTAAAGAGACCATCTAGCCTGTTGCAATTGAGGCAATAGCTGATTTTCTGTACTCCATGTTGCAGTGGTCAGTTAACATCGTGAAAGGATGTTTGGCTCCCTCTAGCCGACGCCGCCACTCCTCAAAAGCTGCCTTCATAGCCAGGAGTTCACAATCTCCAACTTCAATTTCTCTTAGCAGAGTTGGGTTTGTGCGAGAAGAAGACACATGGAAACACTTTGGCTGGGTTGCCATGGTGTTGAGAGAGGACTGCCCCTACCCCTGTGCTGGAGGCATCCACCTCTACAACAAACTCTCTTTTCGGATCTGGATAATGCAAGATGGGAGCTGATGTGAATTTTTTCTTCAGCACCTAGAAGGCTCGGATGTTGTCAGGGGACCACTGGAGACGAAAAGCATTCCACTTGGTCAATGAAGTTAAAGGGGCAGCAAACTGGACTGAAGTTATTAATAAATCTCCTGTAAAAGTTAGCAAAGCCCAAGAATCGTTGCAGTTCCTTGACCGTAGAGGGTTGAGGCCAGTTGACCACTGCTTGGACCTTTTGATCATCCATGGTTACCCCCTCTGAGGTGATGATGTAGCCCAGGAAAGCAATCCTGGTCTTGTATCTTGGCATAGAGCTGGTGATCAATGAGACATTGCAGTAATGCTCAGATGTGTTTCACATGAGATTCAAAGTTCTCGGAGTAAATTAGGATGTCATCTATGTATACTATGAGGAATTGGTGGAGCATGTCTCTTTACACTTCATTAATAAATACCTGGAAGATGGAGGGACTATTGGAAAGGCCGAAGGGCATAACGAGGTACTCGTAGTGCCCAGTGGTGGTGGAGAAGGCAGTCTTCCATTTGTCACCTTCACGAATGCAGATCAAGTTATAGGCACTCCTTTGGTCTAGTTTGGTGAAAAAGGTGGCAGAGTAAAGTTATTCTAGGGCTGCAGATACTAAGGGCAAAGGATACCTGTACTTGACTGAGATGTTGTTTAATCAATGCAGGGATGTAGACCTCCATCCTTCTTATTTACGAAGAAAGATCTAGCTGAGGCAGGAAAGGTGGATGGGCAAATTAATCCTTTGGCTAGCTCCTTGTCAATATATTCTTTCATGGCTTCAGACTCTGCTTGTGATAGAGGGAAAACACGCCCCCTGGTGAGCAAAGTGCCAGGTAGCAGTTCAAAGGCACAATCGCTTGTTCGATGAGGAGGCAGTCGAGTGGCCTTTTCTTTGCTGAAGGCAACCGCCAGATTGTGATATTCCTTGGGCAATTCAGCAAGTGGCTCTGAACTGGATCTTTCCCGTTCCGTCATAGTTAGAAGACCCACTCAATCCTGATGTTACTCTGTCCAGGAAATGATAGGGTTGTGTTTCTCGATCCAGGGAAGACCGAGGATAATAGGACAGTTTGGGAAGGAGATTCTTTCATTATGCATGAGGCTGGCGTGCAGTTCTATCTCCTGTGTGATATGTTGCACATTCCCTGGCCCGATGGGCAGTCCTTCTATCGCTGCCACTGCCACCCGAGAGTCACATGTAATTAGAGGAAAGTCATGGGATTTAGCAAACGTTTCATCAATAAAGTACCCCGCAGCCCCAGAATCAATAAAAGTTACATTCTCCACCCATAGTTCTCTGACCCACAGAAATACAGTCAAATCAAAAGATTTATTGTGAGATTTCTTGGCGCTTGGGTCTGGTGGAACAGGAAGCACGCAGATTACAGGACTGACCACAGTAGAGACAGAGATGGTTCCTTTCTCTCTCCTCCTCCATAAGACGAGTGTAACCAATCTGCATGGCTTCAGGCTCAGGAGGGACGGCGATAGGATGAGCTCCATAAATTTCTCCAGACTCTTGCCCTCATCTCGACACACCAATTCAGTGTTCAGCCTTTTTCGATACAGTAGCTTTAAGGGATCAGAGTCCTTTTTTGTCCAAATTTTTCTGGCAACGACAGACGAGGATTAGAGCTGAGCATGTTAATGCCTGTGTTGGCGGAAGAGGTAACTGGAGAGAGCAGCAAACAAGGACTTATGAAAGGCAAAGGTAATGAGGAACACCTGCTGGTGATTAGTCCTAGATACGGGGTACTGTGGGAAATGCAGTCCGAGAGAGATCAGAATTCTGGCGAGGGTTCCCTCCGGTGGCGATTGTAGAGAGCCACAGAGGCGCGGTTTATGACAATATTTTGTAATTCTGATTTTATATCTCGTAATTCTGATTTTATCTCACAATTCTGACTTTATATCTTGCAATTCTGACTTTATAATTGGCAATTCTGAGTTAATATCTAATAATTCTGACTTTTTGTATCGGAATTGTGAAAAAAAAATTGTTATTCAGTGGTGGAGACAAGCTTCCGTAGAAAACAGATACAAATAATGGATTTCAAACATTTTAGACTCACTCCACACAACGTACAACATGGAGATATATTTAAAGTACATCAAAACTCATATTTTATTTTATGTATAGCAATACAATTTACATATTAAATAACACTATAATAGAATGCTTCGATATAGCTTTCAACAAAAAGAACAAGAAAGAAAACCCTTAAACAAAAGAAGAAATAAAACAAAACAAAAGAAAAAACAAGGAAAAAATCCTTCGTCTGTTATTCCAGATTAGAAAAAGTGGATATGATGGTGACACCCACCTGCTTTGTATGGGAGAACTGATTCTTTGAATTACAAGATCTATTCTTTTGCACTTCTGGACAATGAAAAAGATTTTATTTTGATTTAAAGGGGGGAAAGAAAACATAAATACCACAATCACTGCCTTTGTTTATGATTGTTGTGTGTTTGAAATGTGATGTCAGCCACTTTCTGAAGGATTCAGGGACATTTTGTGGTAACCAACATAATGAGAACTACACAAAAACCAAAAACAAACAAACAAAATTGATTCATATGAAAATATAAAGTTTGCAATTATATGCCAGGATACAAAGCTTTTAGAGACTGATGAGTTAATGAAGCAAGAAATAGATATGTACATTTCTTAACATGGTAATGCAAATATATTTGCAAATGCAACCCACAAATAACGCTAGAGCATGAAAAGGAAAAAGGGATACCACAGGACAAAAAAATGTTAGAAAAGATTTAGAAATGCAACTTGTCAGCTCCAATTATCGTATGCGATACACAAGCAAAGTCAGAATATTACCCCAAATGTTGGAGAGATGTGACTTCATTTTCCAGCCTCCTTCTTAGGAGAAACAAGACATGAACTGAGTAAACACCTTCAACGTGTCTTCTCCATCTCAACAGCGTAACATCGTCAGTCTTTCAAAAGCATTTCAAAAGTCAAATAAAAATTCAACAGCTTTCTTCTTCACAACAAAAGAAACCAGTAATAGTGTACATTCTCGTTACGACATGAAAAGAAAAGAAACAAAAACAGGTGACCTGTCAGATAAACAAATGCTCAGCGAAGCAGCTCAGACAAAATGAAAGCAACAAAAATGCAAAGCAAAACACAAACATCGCTTTGCCTGTGGACATTTTCAGCATTGTTTTCCCAGTCACTACCAAAAACATTCTACTTAAAACTGCTTTAACCAATCATAAAAAATAAAAACCTTTTCCATGACTGAAGTGAATGACAGCTGTAGTCTTTGGTAAAAATTTATGAATTGCGGGTCCCCAGTTTTCGAAGCGATAAGACTGATTCTAAAGTTTCGTTAGCAAGGCCTTTGTGCTGTATGGCATGAGACGACCGTTTATGATATAACAGTAACTGTTTCCCTAGCAGTATCTGAGAATCAGTGACAAGAAATGAGAGACACAAAAAGAGGTCAGTTTAGTGAAGAAATGCTCGGACTGAGTCTACAAGCGTCTAGTAAAACCAGTCAATACCAAACACAACACACACCTATATCACACACATACACACACACCTGCCGAGGTGAAATGAGACTGTACAGAAGGCATCGAGAGACTTGTATACATTATTCTCAAAGTTATGGGACGGCGTATGTCAGTGAACCCAGGATGAAATAAAGCAGTATAAAATTACAAAATGAAGTGGGTGGGGAACAGAATTATCTTCTACATTATGAGTGGCATGGTATCATTACACGTTCAGTTGCACTCTTAAGTGACATAAGTAGCAGCTTGCAGCATAAAGCAATGGAGAAATCAAACCAGCAGGGGGTGCTAGAGAAGTCATGACAGCTGCTCATAGAGACAGTTTACATCTACAAAAGCACAAGTTATCATGATATACGATATATTCATATATATTAAAAGCATACAAAAAGTTCACAGTAGCTGTTTTAATACCACCTTTCGAAAGTAAATATGGGTTTACTAGAAGCTTAATGAGTAGATATACTATTCAGGGTGAGCCAAATGATCGACGCAAATGAAAATCAAAACGAACATAATCCATATTGCTTGTATGGTCTTTCATCTGCGAAGTTGGACATGGGAATAATCTCTTTTTCCAGCATCCGAGGTGTGCGTGGAAACCATTTATGTCTAAAGCTTCGGAGAGCAGCTTTATTGTGGAATGTCAGAATAAGGGCTTGACAGCGAGAGTTCAAGTGAGCGAGAGAGACTGACTGTGGTGGAGATGGCGGAGTAGGCAGTAACACTGATATTTTCATAGTGCAAACTAGACAGAACTGTGTTTCGTTTCGCTTCGTTTGTCGTGAACTCAAAAAACGTCGGTGCAAATGTTCAGTAGGATAACATTAAGACATAAAATGGCGAAAAAAATAAATATCAAAAACTTTTTATCAGTGTAAAAAAGTAATCAGGTTATTCTTTTAACCAAGAGTTCTGGCAAAAAAGGCCTCAGAAAAAGTTTGTCTTAGTCCTTGAAGTTTTACAAAGTTAGAGTAAGTGCCTCTTCGCGGCCTGTTCTGGGGAGGGGGTGCTTTAGACGAGCGACTCCATGCTTTCAGCCGGGTCCGATTCGTCAGACATTGCCACGCTACCGTTTCTGTCCAGGGACATGGGGCTGGATCCGTTCTCTTTAGTGCTTATCAGGCTGAGCATAGCTTTGTAAAGGTACTGGTACTGTTCCTGGAAAACAGAGGAGGACATAAAGCATGACTGTACAATGGGGTATACACTGTAAGAAAAACTATACTATTTACAGTAAAAAAAAACGGCAGCTGTGTTTGCCGAAAATACAACCGTAAAAAAAAGCTAAATTTACAGTAAAATACTGTAATTTCATTAACTGATATAATGTCAATATATCAACCTATCAAAGTATTGAAATCTGTGTTGTATCTTTGAAATACAATGATATGCACCAAATGCAGGTGGTCACATAATGAACCAAAGCCAAACAATATAAGCATATACAGAATGAGCTCAGTGTCATTCACACAAACACTAAACACCATAATGGCAACTAAAATATGCAATAAACATTCATTTAACAACATTACATGTGACATTCAACCCTTATAAACATTTAACACGTTTTTACAATAGCATTTTCACTGTTTTTACTGTTAAAATCACGGTCACTTATTTACAGTGATACAGAGGAAATGTAAATACAATGTAGATACAGATACAGGCTCTGATATCCAACTCCAGTCCAGTAAGTGGCAGACATTCAGCTTTTATGTTGAGGTGTAAAAAGGTCAGAAGCAGCAGGAGCACATTTCTGCCACCTAATGGACTGGAGTGAGAAGTGCTGAATGGCTCACATAAAACCCTTTAGAATTAGCATTTCTTTCTGTCTACTATGTGAGATAGGTTTCTATGCAAGTACTGGTACTTCTGAATTTAACGCATTTGAAGTGAAAGTACTTGATGATCATGTGCAGAGCATTCACTCAGTATCATAATCTTTATTTTTGACCATGTCTTTTAGATGCTTTTGCATAGGGACTCTTCATTTGAACTTAAAATGTATTCAGTAATACGGATGCTTTTACTACAAATTCAGAAAAATAGAAATTAAGGCCAGATTTTATTCATTTTATGCCAAAAATCATTAGGATATTAAGTAAAGAACACGTTCCATAAAGATATATTTCTTACTGTAAATATATCAAAACCTAATTTTTGATTAGTAATATGCATTGCTAAAAACTTAATTTATACAACTTTAATGGCAATTTTATCAATATTTGGATTTTTTTTGCACTCTCAGATTTGAGATTTTCAAACAGTATAAACGTCAGTCAAATATTGGACAGAGAGGACATCATAAAAAAAATATTTATTCAGTATTCAGATGATGTATACATTTCAATTTGATAAACTTTACCCTTATGACGGTACTAATTAGTTATAATACAGGTTCTTTTGTGTCATTAAGGGTTAACGCTGAGTATGGACCTCCGTATGAACACTTACAATGTCGGTAAAGACTCCTGGTCTCATGAGATTGATCATCTTGGCCACCTGGTAGACCCCCACAGCTCCTTCACTCTCCAGCTGCTGTGACAGTGTGGTGAGAGCACATAACATCCCAGCAGACACTGCACCAAATCTGTCCACACACAAACATTACATAGCTCTAGATGACAAAATATTTCTTCACAGTCAACATACATGCTGTTCAACTCATTTACTGTAATTACTCTTTAATGTGGCATTTGTCAGATTGAAATATTTTTCAGCACACACACACACACACACACAAAAGAAGGACTGAACTTTTATTTCTGTAGTTTTATTCTTTGGAAATTGACTAAACTGTATAAAGGCATGTCTTTGTGACAGATGACGGGGCAGGGTTAAAGCACTGGACTGGTGATGTTATTTGTAAACCATTATAGTATTTGTTATACAGTATTTGTTACAGTTTTGTAGAATTTGTTTTGAATTAACTTGGTTTAAAAAAAAAATTAATTTAAGTAAATATTTGTTATATGCTCTTAAAACTTATAGGTTTTTGTTATTTAAAAAGGAGCTTTATTTAAGTTTTGAAAATTAAAAAAAAAATTGGAGCTTTATTAATGTTTTAAAAAATCTTATTTCAATGAGATGAAAAAGCAACATTTCTAATTTTGGTCTTTGTTCGTAACATTATTTAATTTAATTTTATTTTTTTTTATCAAGACAAATATATATATATATAATTTCACCAAAAACATGCATAATAAGACCAATACTGTGCATGAAGAAATATGTTTATATATTATTTAATATGTTTCTATTATATATTAAAAAAAAATATATTAAATATATGTATTTTGACTGCATTTTGAAATATATATTTATGTATACACTGTACTGTATGCAAATTTAGGGCTAGTAAGTTTTTTTTTAAAGAAATTTTTCTCTTTTCTATTTCTACACATTTCTTTTTATAGATCATCTTGCACAGGCCATTATCCATCTTGTCTTATCTTGTGTTTTTGCTTCTCTGACAGTAGTGCCACATTTCCATTTATAAACTTCATTATAGTCCCTACTGTTTGACACCCTAAGGTGCTCTGATCCAATTAGCTTTAACGAGTATTCCTTAATATCACCAGACATTACTTTGCAACAAAACGACTAACAATGGCCCCTTCATGTTTATTCATTATGTTAATGAGGCCTGATTGCCTCATCTGATGGTGGACTAATTGAGCTTTTCAAAATGTGCAATGTTACTATGGTATCACCCCTAAGAGGGTTTGATAAGATGACTGTCTTAATTAGCATCACGTTCATTAGAGCTAAAGATATGCTAGTCTGTCAAATGCTCCTCCAGCAGAAGATCTTCCTCTCCCGTGGAGCTATTTCTGCCTTCACCGCCTCCCTAGTGTTCGCTGGAGAGCTGCTTCTGTCTAGAAGGAGTCTGAAGACTTTGTAGTCTAAAAAGGAAAGTCTTTTGTTGTCCCAAACCGAAACTGAATTGAAGCCTCCATCGAATCTCTAGAATGAGCTGAACATAAAGGATGGCCAAAAAGCTTTGAGAAGCTATAAGGCTGAATTTGGCAAAGTATGCACACTTGAAAGTCACAAAACATGAAAAAAGCTTGTATTGTTCTATTTCCGACGTGCTACATGCTATATCAGATTAGAGTCATTGAACCAGTGTTTATCTCTAACCAGTTTTTACTGGAGATCGAGGTTTTTCGAGCCAAATTGCAAATAACAAGAGGCATTACTCACTCGTCATGTACTATAGTGGGTCCATCTCTGGTCATGGCCTCTTCTTTGATGACGTTGATGAGCTCAAAGGTGCTGCTAATGGGAGCGTCAGGGTTTGGCCATTTTGGGCACTGAAAATGACGTACTTCTAAAACATAATCATCCTAAAAAGTAAAAGAAACAGAGAGAGACCATTTAACATTATTTAAACCAAAAAATAAAATATGCATTTTACTGTAATTACTATTATACAGAAGTTTTAAATAAACTATGTATATATATATGCAAATATATATTTATTTATACACTGTACTGTACACAAATTTAGGGCTAGTAAATCTTTTATTTAGAAAATAAATAAAAATGACAATAAAGACATGTTACAGTATATTTCTATTCAAATAAATGCTTAAACTTCCCTTTATATAAGAAATGCTGTTTTTAAACTTGTCATAATACAAAAAAATGTATTACTATGAGTGTAAAGGCTCATTTTTGCGGTCTTTCTTTTCTATTTAATTTTTAAATGTTATTAAATATTTATAATAAACAACAATTTAGGTCTCATTTTACGTTATGTAGCCTCATTTACTTTGTACTTATTGTGTACATACATGATTTTACATTGTACTTATATTTTTAAAAGTCCCTATATGTAATGACATCTGTAATAAGTTTTTGTACTTACATAATAATTACACGGTTAATCCATCCCTTACACCTGAACCCACCCTTAAACCTACCCATACCACCAAACCTGTCCCTAACCTTACCCATATACCTTAATAACGGCAGAAATGAGCACATTGCACTTATTATTTGATGTAAGTACATAATAGTTAAGGCCACCTAATATAAAGTGGGGTCGAAATATACAAAAATTCAGTATGCATTAATTTGCGGCCTCAGGCAATACTATGAATAATATTATTATAATGCTGTTCAATATAATACAACCATATCAGATGAAATTCACATAATGAACAACATACTGTATACCATTTGAATCTAAATCTCTCGCTTTAAAGACACAGACCTGTGTGGCCTCCAGAATGAAGTCATGAATGATGATTTGCTCCTCACTGGAGAGGCAGAGTCTGTCTTTACTGATAAGAGTGACTGTAAATGCCTCACAGTTCATGGCTTCCTCTCGACTCGGCCAATACACAAACTCATCCTCCGCCTGCGGGAACCAACGTGAGTGAGCATCAGTGCTGAGTAATTAAAGACTTTCCTTTCACAACCAATTCCCGTAGTTCACTGCCCACCAAAACAAGACAACGGCTGACCTTGAGGAGCACAGCCTACAACATTAACTTGAGTTTCTCTCCTTAGAGGCAAGACAAACAGGAACTTCGCACACGGTCTTGGATACCCACCAGGCCCTGGTTGTCTGGTAACATGACGATGATTTGAGCGTTGTGGTCCCAGATCATTCTCCAGAAATCTTTAGTGGTGTGAGGCAAGGGATGCTGGGTAATGATGAACTCGTTGCTCCGGTAGAAGCCCTAATAGTAATACAGAGACATATAAACATGTAAACAAAAGCAGTAATCAGCTATTCTTGGCTTTCAGTAAACAACAGGGAGCGTAGTTAAAAATGATATTCTAAGTAGAATATAAAAAGTGACAATGTAAAGTTTGTGCATAATTCTACCTGGTCTCATGGCATAAATGTACCTTGGTGCACTTTTTAGTGAGATACGTACCAATAATTACATATTACTGCAGTTTCCAAAAGAAATGAACAATAGAAGTGGTAAAACTCTGACACCGTTCATTACTTTTCACACAAATTTATAGAGTTTTGATAAATAAAGTGTAATTTTTGCACAATTACATGATATTAGAATATCATGTTACGACTTTAAAATAATATAAATATGCTGGGAGATTTGAAAACTGCTGCTTTTAAAGGTAGCGTCACGCATATCCAGCTTCATATCTATGTTTTTTCACAGACGGTAAGTCCGTTCGGTAGCTCACGGAGTACAGTGATGTACTTGAGGTTTGAATCCTGTGTAACTACGCTTAGACAAGTTCAGATCTGTGTAAAAGGAAGTTGAAATGACACGGTTGAATCAACAAATATGTTTTGATATCAGTTTTGCGTTTGTTAACACTATCAGGGAGGTTTAGGGCTAGGTTTGGTGTATAGGGCATATTTCCAACATGATAGACCATTAACTTTTAGTGTCAGTACCCGGATATTTCAATTCTGAACCGCAGCAATACATACCGATATCATCGTGATAAAACGTAATAGAACCTGTGTTTTAGCGCCACTCAGTGGACATTTCTCTTTGAAACTGCGGAGAAACGAGCAGTCAGGCAAAAAATGGTAAAATGGTGTTGTACAAAAAGTGCACAAGGTACTAAAATTTTTATGAAACCATAATTTCATGTCTGGGTCTCATTGACATGTCATCTGTAAACCATGCATAAATCCCTTTATTCTGTTTGGAAAAAGTGAACCAGTGCACAGGTGCACAAATTACACAAATGTTCACTCTCACGGCCATAAAGCAGAACACTGAGAGCTAAATTCAACACAGGTTAATGTTTAGTTGTAGTGGGGGTGTTGGGAACTCACCATTATATAAGACGCATTGATGTAATCAGTGCCTTTCATTCCAGGCAATGGTGCGAGACCAACACGTGCTCTTTCCGCTGAGAGGGACAAAACCAGCCAATCAGGACACAGAGTGAGAGAGCGGGTCAGTGATGTGATCTCATTAGCTCAAACTGTGCTGCAAGCGCACTTTTGAAAGCTGTGTTGCAGATACTAAAAGAGCTATCAGAGAAGTCCGAGGTATGTGGGAACAAAAAAGCTAAAAATAGCTTCTCCAGAAAAGAAAAAGGCCACAGGACACCACCGTAAACCATAAATGCTTAACAATACACACTAAATAGATTGGATGTGGTATTATGTTACTCACATGGGACAACAGAAGAGTTCCGGTTCTTCTCCTTGTTGCATTCCTTCTGAGCACTGAAGCACTCCACAAATCTCGCATTGCACTGAGTCACCAGCTGAACATAACGAAGAACTAGTTACTTTTTCTTCATTTCAAAGTATGTTGTTACAGTCTAAACTAGTACTAAACTGCAGGTTAAGAACAGTCAGAATTTGAAAACAAAACTCAAATCAAAGCATGAAGCAAAGAAAAGCAAAGGAAAAAAAGAGCTAACAACTAATTGCCGTTTATGAAAGAAACAAAGCAAAACAAAACAAAACAAAAAGAAACAAAGCAAAACAACAAAAGCAGAGCAAAGCAAAACAAACAACAGAAACAAAAACCTAAACAAAACGAGCAACAAAAAGCTAAGCAAAACAAAACAAACAAACAAATAACAAAGCAAAACAACAAAAAACACACCACATTGAGTACTGCAAATTCAAGAAGCAAATATGTCCTGCAGCTGTAGCCTACCAAATAAAATGAAATGTTGATTTATATTCAGGTGTTGACGCCAAACCAAAAAGTGAGAATTTCAGGGCTCAATAAAATATTTTATAAACTCATGAAACTCAAGCAAGCCACATATCATGCATTTTAGCCGCACAGAAGCTGTCAAGCTCGGGTTGTAAGTCACAGTGTCCTAACCGGGTATGAAATGATAAAGCGAGAAGCGATAAAAGTGAACCGAATTCAATGGTTCAAAATTCTTCTCTGCATAAATATGCATTAAAAATCAAATCTCGTCTGATATGCTGCGAATGTGTCATGCACTGCGGTTCTGCAATCAGTGCTGGCAGACAAATTGCTTGTCGAAATGACTTTGCATAAGGAAAGAGATAGTCCCCACCTTGAACTGCTTCTCCAGTCGTGTTTTGCCCCCTGGACCCAGCGTCAGGATGTTGTTGACATAACTGTGCAGCTGACTGGAGGGCACTTCTGTCTCCTTCCCAAGAATGGCTTCCATCAAGGCATCGTGGATGAAGATATACTGCTCCTAAACACCGAGACAGACAAACAGAGCTGTAAAGAGACATGCTACACGGCACCAACAAACAGGCCCGATTTAGACTGGTGTTCACCTCCGTTTGGACCAGGTAGTTTCTCTGAGTTCGTATGTGTTTGAGGAAACCCAGCACATTGACTGAGCCTTTATCTTTCAGCTGCTGCAGCATGCTGTCAATCACAATATAAGTTCCTGTCCTGCCCACGCCAGCACTGAGGAAGACACAATAACATATAAAACAGTTTGTTTATTGCTCTCTTTAGCCATCAAATCAGCTAGTGGAAGTGTGTGCATGTGTGTTTTCACCTGCAGTGTACGAGCATGGGGCCCATCTCTGGAGTCTGTGCGGCAGAGGACTTCCTGACAAAGGTGAGCACAGGTAATGTGTATTCAGGGACGCCCATATCCGGCCACTGAGTGTAGTGATACTGCAGGACTGTTCTTTCACTCTGACGTCCCTTCGTGTTACCCTTCTGACCCTGCAGACACACACAGATGAAAGTTTCACTTGTTATGACCCTTCAACATAAAAGGACAGCCTTAGCCTAAACCGTCCCGATAGTTTAACAAATGCAAAAGTAATTTAAAAGCGTATTTGCTGATGCAGCCACGCTATTTTTACTTCCTTACGCTGATATGAGCTGTTGTGTTGAACCGCTTTACACGCAATGCTTTTCACTGCCTAAGTGCAGCACCGTATCACATGAACTACCGAGTAAACTGAGTGACCTAGAAAACCAATACATATGAAGCTGTATATGTGACGACAATGCTCAAATGTATCATATGTTAAAATTGTTTTGAAGTCATGACATAACAGTTTGACTGCCTCTAGTGTTCATTTAAAATGTACAGGATAGGTTTTTTCAGTTTTGAAGAAATGTATGAAGAGGCACATATTTCCAATGAGCCTAGGTTGGACATTTAAGTAACTTTTTATGAACATGTCTTAGAAAAAGCATTACTGGTGTGCATCTTAAGACGAAGGCACTGACATGTCCTTGAGCTGAAACATCTCAGATTGGGAAACTTTTATAAATTAAGTCAGAAAACACAAAACAGCAAAGTAAAGTATAGTAAAGAAAAACAAAGTGAAAAAAAACATGTTTCATTTGAATCCAAATTGAAGATGAGTATTTAACCCATGTATTTATTTCTTTTTTTACTAATGATAATATTCCACGAGTCAGTTTTAAGACTTTTGCTCAGATTTTTCGCATATTTGAGGACATTTGTTTTTCTGATAAAGAGTACACACTAGCACACAAACACATGAGTGATCCCCTTATCTTCACATAACCCTTGGCATTGGAATTTAAAGCACAGGTTCGTGATAGTACTGTACAGAGACATGTCAGCTTTCTGTTTTTTAACTTTTATTTTACCATACATTACCATACATGAATTATTCCTTTGCTGTAAAAAAGTGGCACCTAAAATCATATCTAAGTGGCTGCTATAAAAAGACCCTTATTTCTTTGCTGCCAGTGGCCTTGGTAAGGCTCTATGTATTATGAAAGAGATTTACGGCGAGATCAGATCACTCTTACTGACGCTGTGAAGGCCAGGACCTTGCATATGACTCTTAAGATTTTTTGCTCTTGCTTTTAAAGCTCAACCCTGCCACAGTCCCTCTCACAGGGAAACCGTGACTGTGTGGATCATTCTATGATATAGATGCTTTTCAAATTGGATGAGGTTATAAAATAAAAAACGGTCTTGATTATAAAAATATACAGTCTAAGTTTATAAGATCCACTCTACTAACAAATAAAATAAATGAAGAGTTTATTAACTAATAAAAAATATAACTACATAGTAAAAAACTACAATTATATAGAAAAAATAAAGGTGAACTTAGGAGAAAATAATTGATTTTAAT
>JAUMHR010000060.1:3863774-3878196 GCA_032361145.1 Enteromius fasciolatus | reverse complement strand
ATATAACTACATAGTAAAAAACTACAATTATATAGAAAAAATAAAGGTGAACTTAGGAGAAAATAATTGATTTTAATGTGTTAATATTCTACAGTATGTTAACAAATAATAATGGTTTGCACTAGCTGTGTGTTTATTGGTTTAATTTTAACGCCATACCGAATGCTGTTCTAATGATGTGAAAAGTGTTTGCAGGGTAATTTAATTGTCTAAGAGAACTGCGTAATTTAACAAAATATACTGAAATAATCTTTATGTTTTTTTTCCAGAGTGCTGTTGGTACATCGATCCTATTCACTTTGCCATCTGTTAACGATGCACTTTTGGTTCAATCCAGCAACAATAGAGAAGCAGAAGTGAGGAGATATAAGACAGGCGTTTACCTTCTTTACTTTGGTGTTTCTGATAGCGAAGATGCGGAGTGTGTAGCACGCCATTACTTTGGTTCTCTTCAGAGTCACCACAATATTACCATATTCCTCGCTGTTCTCGGTCGGCCAGTACTGGTCGCATTTTCTCTGTGAGACGCACACGAAAAGAGGACAAAGTTTAAAGAGACCCTATAAAAAACTGAAACTGTCCCTGATTCTGAAACGGTTGTGATGTTGTAACTCACTCTGCCTTTCTCCACCAGGTTAGTGATCATGACTATAATGCCGGTGTTTTGTTCCCACACCATCCGCCAGAAGTCCTCGAACGTGGACTTGAGAGGACCCTGAGCTGCGATGTAGGCCTTGGGTTTATTGTAGCCCTGTAGAGGAGAGAGATACAGAAATATACATCACATAGAGTCGAGTCATTATGTATGCCGACGTGAGTTCTGCAGTCATCACTCACATCCACATAGTTAGCATTGATGTAGTCACTGTGTTTGGAGTCTTTTCCTGCCAGAGGCCTGAGCTTCACTCGACTGTGGTCATCTGGAGAAAGAACAAGAGATATATGTCATGTATATATACATAGTCATGTTAGAAAACAAGATCATCAGGTTTTGAATAAACTCGAGTGCTGCTGTCTTTAAAAGCACTGAAATATCACTAAAATAATTATTCTATTAAAAAACCCTGTGAAGCTGAATTTTAAGCCACCGCAAATTTATTCTTCAGTGTCACATCATCCTTCAGAAATCATTTTAATATGTGTATTTGCTGCTAAAGAAACTATTTTATTATAATCAATGTTGAAAACAGTGTTTCTTATTCATTTTGCAGTAGACTTTTTCAGGGTTCTTTTGATAAATAGAAAGTTCAAATGAACAACATTAAAATAGAAATCCTTTGTAACATTATAAATGTATTTACAATCAGTGCTTTAACTTTATTTACTTTTATGAAAGAATGGAAAAGAAGATAGATTTGAATAAAATCATTATTTATTGAACCACTGACTATTTTAACAATGTCCTCACTGCCCCTCTAGGCCTGGTAATTTTCATTTTTGGTTGAACTATCTATTTTTTTAGATGAGCTTATTTTCCATATCCCCATAGAGTTAAACTCTTTTGAATCCATTCAGCGAATCTCCGGGTCTGGTGGAGCACTTAACTTAGCATAGATCAACAAATCTGATTAGACCATTAGCAATCACACTAAAACAATGACCAAAGAGTTTCAGTATTTTTCTACTTAAAACTTCTATAGTTACATCATGTGCTAAGGCAGATGGAAAATGAAGAGTTGTGATAATCAAGGAATATTGCTGCTTTAACATGGATGCAACAGGCACAGTGCTTGAAAATCCTTGCGCCTGCTGCACTGATGGCCATGATTCCTAGCCAAAATCGGCATAGAAAAAAACAACTTCATTTTTCGTGCATCTCAATACAAAATGTAACTGCAGAGATTACAAAGATGCTTTAAAAATGATCCTTTTTTGAGCGAGATGCTAATGGTCTAATCTGATTCAATGATCTAAGCTAAGCTAAGCCAAAAGTGCTACTGCCTGAACCGGAGACCAGTGAAATCAAAAACTGTAGGGGAAATCATAAAAACAAGCATTTCTGCAAATGGTCTGAGATGTTTGGACCGCTGTGCGTGTTTTAAAGTGATACTCACAGGCTATGATGTTGATGTATCTGTTTTTGTGCTTGTTGTCAGGGTGATTGGAGTGTTCTGATGTGATCTTCATATCTGCTGTGCAGCGCTGCACTTCCTACAACACACACATGAAACATTGTGCATTTCTTTTTCGTTTAGTGTCATGCAAAAAAACCTTTTCATACCGATATGATAAATGCTCTCTATTGTTTTGCTTCATTGTAATTTTGTATTTCCTTATCTAATACATGTGGAATGCAGTATTATACACAACTGCTGTGCATTACCGCAAACACGGTTTTCATTTGCATGTAAGCATGTACAGCAGGTTTAGCAAAGCTAGCATCCTGAGGCTGTTAAAAGATCTCTCAATAAACACACGAGCACTTGACACATTTTATTAACAGCGCGCTACGAAGACTCTGAGATGTTGAAGTGATGAACCGGAACACAGGAATCGTCTGTGTTGTGTGTGTGTGTGTGTGTGTGTGGACAAGCTTGTTTAAAACCACAAGATGTTTGAAAATCTGCCAGCGGCTGATTTCAATAAGTCTCTCATCCGCACACACACACCTGTGTGGTTTCTGGTTACCTGCACCTGAACTAACCTCACCAGCATTCTGAGAAGACCAAAGAGCTGGTACTTCACAGAACATCGCAGGTTAAGTCAACATTTATGAGAGGACGGTCCATCCCTGTTAAAGAAAACTGCATATGCTGGTCAGGTATGTTTTGAAGCTGGGATGCTGGTTTATGTTGTTCCTTCGCTGGTTTCCTTTGCCAGCACTTGACCAGCATAAACCAGCATCCCAGCTTCAAAACAAAACTAACCAGAATATGCTGGACTTTTCAGTGACCTGTTTTGGTGACCTGTGATGTGATCGTGTATGATGCTGGTTGCATTACATTTCAGGATCAACCCATCTAAAAAACATTTTACTTTCTTGAGTTAAAAAGTGTTTTGAACAAACTTATAGATGTTCACGAGTGCCTTGTTTGTCTTGAACAGTTAAACTGTCCCGCCAATTCAATTAGCATTTTTGCGAACCCTTTCCAACAATGACTGTATGATTTTGAGATCCATATTTTCATACTGAGGGACTCATATGCAATTATTACAGAAGGTTCAAACATTCACTGATGCTCCAGAAGGAGAAACCATGCAATAAGAGCTGGGGTGTGAAAACATTTGACCAGAATGTAGATGTGTACATTTTTTAAAATATCATATTTTTTCATTTAGTACTGCCCCTCAGAGGCTACAGAAGACTACATTTACCCTGATCTTCAAAAAGACTTAAAGTAAATAAATCTGTCATCCACTATTCTTCTCAGACTCTGATCTGTCTTCCTCCCTGGCATTCTTCAGTCACTCTTCTCTTGCTTTCAGCTGAATGGCAAACTTCTCCAAGTGTCCTCTTCTTTTTATCCCCTTTCAGTCTTTTCTTTATTCCCCCTAAAAACTCATACACGAGGCGCACATAATCCCCGTGCCGGTCCAGGCCTAGCCAATGGCCTTCTTCTTCCCCCTGGCTCCCATGATCGCTGCCACCCCAGCCGCTGCTTTTTTCGGCCCAGGCTGCACAAAGCCACTTGTCAGGGGCCTGGAGGGCTCCGTCCAAAAAGGGTTTGGCTCGGCTGTCTTTTCTCTTTTTCTCTGCTCAAGTAGTGGAGGCGAGAGTGAAGGGATAGAAACCACAGAGGAATCCATTGAAGGGAACAGCACCAGAAACCCCCCTTGGAACCACTTCCCAGTGTCCATCAAGACACACACACTTTCAGAGGCACTTCTCTGTGCCAATCAAGCCACTGTGGAACAAAGAGGCCAAGGGAGGCCCTCAGAAGAACCTTAGTGCCCCACACGCCTCGTCTCATTCTCTCCTCTGAGGGAGCGAAAGTAGAAGACCTACTTTAAAACTAAACTGAAAGCCTTTCCTTTGCATCATGACGTGCACAACACACACAGGCTGTTCTATTGACGAATGTATTTGTAGCAAATATCAATGCAGCCATACTGATTACAGTTTTTTTTAACTTTTTTTCTTTTTTAAACTTTAAACACAATTATTGCACATACGAAATACAGAATACCTCACCTTAAGTGATCCAAAATGAGTGGCTGGCTATCAGAACGAATAAATCAAAAATATTATTTATTTATTTATTTGTTTGTACCTACCATCATGTTATGTATATTCATTCAATTTAAATTAATTTAAGGTAACTTGTCTTTGAATACACAATGGTTTTCATTCTTTATATTATAAAGATGAATTAATTTGTACCTCATTCTACTCGAAAACAGCTTGAGAATCTAAGAAATAAACTTTTCAGAACCTTGTTCCACAGAGGACACATAAAACCAAGTGTGTGTGTGTACATGTAGGTGATAATCAGGGGCTAAACATCTCAGATCGTTCATTGGCATTCATCTGTGCCACTGACAGCACAAGCAAGACCCAATGGAGAGTTACTTACAAGTCATCCTCCTACAAACTGTCATCACATTAGTCTGACAGAATGTTGTTGTGGTTTGCTGGCTTCTGTGCCACACACACACACACACACACACACGCACATCAGAGAGAGTCCAAAAAACTCTGTGTGAAAAAAAGACAGCGTTCTGATGGCCTAATTCATTCTCAAACAGGCTGGGTTCAACTGGCTTGCCCTGTACAGCCACCTGCCAGAAATAACAAACATCCGCGGAGGGATCCCGGCCCAGCTGTTCACAGACAGACACCAGAACCACTACAGCGAGGCCGGGGCAAACCACATGAGACAGGACCTGTGTTTACAAAAGTCTGAGGGAAGACTTACAGAGACGGGATACGCCTGTAAAGCGTGTCTGTGTGAAGATCTTACCTCAAACTCTTCTGAGAAGCCGTGTTGGTTGTTTGAGTAGAGTTCTGATACATGCTTGATAAACTGTTTAACAGGGATGGCCTCCATATCATCTGAAACAGAGAGAGACAAAAGATGTATCCGCCCTTTTCTTGTAGAAAACCATAAAACAGGAAACAAAACAAAAAAAAAGCACTAGATCCACGGGCTAATAATTTTCCTATATTGAAACCTACAGTCCTCAACAGTGACTTTTCATTTTGGATTAAAAAATAATTGAACAATTATTGTAATTAATACTACTGTTTTCTACTTCTTTTATTCCTGATTGATCATTTAAGACTGCACCTTGCGCCAGCAAAAGTAGTTTCCAGAGCTGGTACGCTGATCCTTCTTAACTTAGCTGCTGTGCTTTGATTGGTTGACTGGCTGAGTAGATAATCAACAGTTCAATGTGTCGACTATGAGGAGTCTAAGAGGATGAATGAAGGCTCAAGGTTCAACTTCAGTCAGACTGGCCAGATTCACACTCTCCAGCTGACACACACACACACACAGTAAGCCCACAAACTTACACAAATCTGGCTAAATACACAAAGAAAAATTTAAAAAAGTGCCTAAAACACACACACACACACACACACACAAACATGCATGGACACCCCAATAGATAGCGCTGTGCATAACAGAAACCAGCTTATAATTGTAGTCTTTTTTTTGTAACACACTAACAATTAAAATATAGAATTAAATGAACATATAATTAAAAGTTATGTGACCCTGCAGCACAAAAGCAGTGATAAGTAGCACTGGTATATTTATAATTACATATGCGTCAAAAATATCTATTTTCTGTTTATGCCAAAATAGGAAAATAAGCAAATAGAATTTTCCAAATAGATATTTTTTGTAAATTTCCTCCCGTGAATATATGAAAACTTTTAATTAGTAATTTGCATTGCTAAGAACTTTTTTGCCCACTCAAGTTCCCAGATTTTCAAATATCGTCCTATCCTAACAAACCATACATCAATGGAAAGCTTATTTTCATCACATCACAGTTGTCACATATATAATAATATACATACATTAATAGTCATAATATAAAAATTATAATATTGTGACATTTTGATATAATTTAAGTTTTTTTATTTTTATTTAATTATTAATGCTTATTATTTATTTTTTATTTTTATTTAACTAATTTTTTTTTATATATATATATATAGTTTTTTACCTTTTTGTTTTTGGTAGAAAATGTACTGCACTTCCTCCAGGATTCTTTTATGACATTTTTCCATTTATTTGAAACAACCATTTTGTAACATCATAAATATCTCTATGATAATATAAATATAAATATCTCACTGACCCAGTATAATTATTAACTGAATAAAACTTCACAACAGCTTACATTTCCACGACCTGAGCCCAACACTATCTAAAGCTTTTGACACTAATAAAAGGCGATCCACACACCTTCTGTCTTTATCCTAAAACGCCTACAACTGAATACAGCTAACAAACTAATTTTGGCACACCCGGATGCCAGAAACTAACTGGGAAACTGAGCCAGAAACTGAAGGCCCTATTTAGCAGGAAAGTGTCCGTATTTGAAAGGACAGTGAACTTGAAGCGCCATATGAGCTTGAGCCAGCGGAGAGAGAGGCTGCTGCCCACACTAAATGGATCTTTGTAAATACCGAGGCCAGCCCTCGCCAAGCTGGAACACAGATGCCCAAATTGGATTGAGGGCACTATGCCACCGTTATTGTGAGCCATGCCACAGCCTAACAATGAAAATTGCTTCCAATGAAGTGCTTATGGAAAAGCCTGAGCAAATCAATGGCTCTCGATGCATTAAGATCTGGGTTCCACTACACTGACTAACCTGGACCTGAAACCTTCAGACCCTGAAAATCACACACTGTCCGCTTCTATTCCACTAGGCCCTGTGCTAATGATTTACCCCCCCCCAACACACCCACACACACACACACCCCGCAACAAGCCAACGTGAGCTACAGACCAGTCAGATGAAGCCGTTTTCTTGGCTCTAATCTTCAGGGCTAATGTGTATGTGTGTAAAAGTGTGTGTACTGTACTTGCCACGGTCCAGATAAACAGCACTTGTCTTCTCTGTTAACCACACGGTCTGAACAGGACGAACAGGGCCACATTTCCTCAAATAGCTACTGTGTCTATATTCAACAAACTCTTCAGTGTAGCGCACACTCATCAGATTCAGCTTACAGTAAACATGACATGGCCAGCCATTCCAGAAAATCGCCTTATTAACTAAACAGGGACAACATTTCAGACCAATCCTTCACCACTGGCTGCTTCACCGCTATTTGCTTGAGTGTTTTGAGTGGTTGCTAAGGTGTTGCTAGGGCATTCCTAAGGCATTTTAGTAGTTGCAGATGGCTGCGAGGACATTTCTAGATAGTTGCCCAGAAGTTGCTTTGGGAATTTTGTTGGTTTTTAGGATGTTGTTGCATCTCAATACTAGTTTTACTTGATCTTAGTGCTGCATTTGACACTATAGATCATGACATACTCATAGATCGGGTTTTCAAGGACAGGCTTTACAATGGTTTAGATCCATTGTATGTATTTAAATGGAGAGTCATCTAAATGATCACAATAAAGTATGGAGTACCACAAGGATCTGTCCTAGGTCCTCTGCTATTTTCTATATACATGTTGCCCCTTGGTAATAATTAATTTCCACTGCTAAGCAGACGATACTCAACTATATATCTCAACAGAGTGTACAAAAAATGTAAAAGATTGGATGACCAATAATTTTCTGCTATTAAACTCAGAAAAGACAGAGATATTACGCATTGGACCGCAAAACTGTACACAGAATCTCTTGGATTACAATTTACAAGTAAATTACAATTTACTGTTACTTCCTCTACAGTCAAAAACCTAGGTGTTATATTAGACAGCAACTTGTCTTTTGAAACTCATATTTCCCATGTTACAAAAACAGCATTCTTGCATCTTAGAAACATTGTGAAGCTACGAAACATGTTACCTGAGTCTGATGCAGAAATTTCATGCATTCATGACATCTAGTCTGGATTATTGTAATGCACTGCTAGCTGGATGTCCTGCAATAAACAAGCTACAAATAGTCCAAAATGCCGCTGCTAGAGAAATATGATCATATTACTCCAGTTTTACAGTCTCTGCACTGGCTACCTATTAAGTTCTGTATCAGTTACAAAATATTATTACTCACCTATAAGGCCCTTAACGGTTTAGCCCCTGCATACCTAAAAAGTCTTCCACCACGCTACAATCCAACGCGGTCTGTAAGGTCACAGAACTCTTTTGGTAGTACCTAGGATAGCAAAATTCACTAAAGGAGGTACAGCTTTTTCACATTTTACCCCCAAACTCTGGAATAGGTTTACTGATAACGTTCGGGGTTCAGACACGCTCTCTTTTAAAATCTAAGCTAAAGACACATCTCTTTAGCCAAGCATTCACATAATGCATCTCATATTTGTACTTCATGTATATGTGATTGAACGCACATTATTATTATTATTTAGCTTGGGTTGAGCAGTTTTGCTTTCTCTGTTTCTGCCACATCCTGTGATAACTAGGAATTTTTACAAGCTTCAGGCTGGATCCAACCCTTAAACGTTCTGAGATGAACGAACACCTGAGAACAGATGATGTCAACCCTCAGACAATATGCAGAAAAATACCAAATTTAAGGTTAAGTAAAATATAAGTAAAATATATTAAATTTCTACAATATATAACCATATTGTAGAAACTTAAATAGAAAATGAAGTATTCTAAATAGTTTGCTAGGATATTGCTAACTGGTTGCTAGGGCGTTGCTAGAGTGCTGTGGGGAGTTTTAAAGTTTAAAAATGTTTAAAAAGGTGTCGTGGGGGGCTGACATACCTTTATTTAGCGTTGGGAATGATCGAGAAGTCTTTGCTTAAAGGTCACTGGAATGTTATGAGTAGTTGCTAGGGTGTTACTAAATGGCTGCTAGGGGATTAATAGGGTGTTTTGCAGGACGTTACTAGGTCTTTGCTATAGTTTTACTAACTCAGGTGTTCTTAATGGGTGCCAGGGTGTTCTGTGTGGTTGCTATTCCTTCCATGTTCCATGTCTAGGGGATTATTTTGCCCGTTTTATACGTTTTAAAAGTGTCTGCGTGGACAGTTCACTTATAACAAAGTAGACACAAAGTGAATGCTGAGAACAAATGAGTCCGATATACGGTACTGTGCATGTGTTGAGTTTGTCTTTTCACGCTCCTCTGCAGTTAAGCATATTTTGAAAGCTGTGTAGACTAGGCTATGCACGAGATGGAGTGAAACACAAGAAATGAAGTATACCCAGGCATTTAGGGCTAAGACTGTCAAACAGTAATAGTGCAAGCATGACACAATACAAGAAACAACGAGAGAGTGAGAGAGAGAGAGAGAGAGAGAGAGAGACATATATGAAATCAACCAAAAGGTGGCACTACACCCAGCTTCCTCCCAGTCTCTTGATTAGAGCCACTTCATGTCAGAATCAATGCAGCAATGGATTTTTAGATTCTACACTAATAGCAGCGAATAAGCATCTGTAGAGAGTTTATTCCACACACACACGCTGAGAAGACTGTTAAAAATCTTATGTAATCCAACCTTTTACCCATAACACCATGCAAGCAGGAAAGGCACATGCATACGTGCATACAGTGTTTCATATCACTACACTGACATTAGATCATATCAACGCTGCTGTTATCTATCTTAGTCAGCTGTTATGACTTTTGTGTGTCATTTAGGTGTTTGACTGATCTGAGATCTGTTAGAAATCTCCTACCTGGGATAGGGATGACCGGGATGCTTTCATTGGGCACAACTCCGGGCGAGTTACTGTCTTCGACGTAGAAATGAGCCGTTTGGAAACACCTCCTGCAGAAGAGAGACAGTCCGGTGATGTAATGGCTGTTCAGCACTGCTTTAGAGTTTCCATGAGGAGTGGTTTAGGTAACAATCCCCACCAGAGTAAACACACATGCTGCTGGGTACGTATGACAGGATCAAGATGAACTTTGAACCTTCTCTTCAAAGAGCAATTCAAACACTCCAGACAGAGATTACAGTCTTACACTTCAAAGGCTACGTAGAACGTCAATACACATATATACAATAAAATAAAGTGTTTACCAACCGATATGACTTGTATTCTGGGAAATATAAAGGTGGGTTGTTTTATAGCAAACTGCCCAAACAGTTATTTTTTTATCCACACTTTTATGATTTTTATGAGGCCATTTTAAGTTCTCATCGTCTATCAGTGCTGCCAAGTCTTAGCCCAGTAATTTTATATTTAGCCCCTGGAAATCAACTTTTAGCATGGAAACCCTTCCAGAAATATGTATTTTACCCCACTGTAATGGGATTTTCACTGGGAATCCCCCTTGAAAAGCAATTGGGCTACCTGGCAACCCAAAAAAGAACAGCTCGAACATTCTACTAAACTTCTCCATTTGTGTTTCACACCAGAAAGTCATAGAGATTATAAAATGTCACGATTGATATGATAATTCTAGTTAAGTTTTAATTTAAAATGATAAAATTTGATAGTCCACTTCAGACAATCTACTAACTGTAAGTAACTTTGTAACTACATGTCAAGGACGTGTTAGCTAATTATCATTAATTTGTAACTACATGTCTACTAACTCTCAGAGTAGACTGTTAGGGTAGGTTTAGGGTTAATAGAATAAGCTGGCATAAAGTTTCTGATAGTCAGTATGTAGTATGTTGTGGATCCATTAAAATAATTAGGGAATAAATAGTGGAACATTTTTTAAACTAAAACGTCTATCAGCTGTCTGCATGAAGTCCATTTAGAGCACAACACACCAAATTACAAAGTCAACAAACTCTTAAAACTCTCAGACCGGATAAATTATTGGCAGTTGTGTCTGAGAGCTGTAAGCTGGTCTTACCTCTTTTTTTTGCTTTGCAAGGAAAGCAATAAGCAGGTAAGAAACAAAATCCATAGAAACAAACAGAAAGAGAAAGACAGTGAAAGATTAAAAGGTTGTTCTAAAGTTACAAAAACTCCAAGTTTTGGACGTCAACCCGATAAGCCAGCAGGAGTCTGGTCTGTCCTACCTGTACTTGATGCACAGCAGAGAACATAAGCTGTTCATCCCTACAAAGAACGAGGGATTTTAGGAGAGGTGAGTGACTGTAGGCTCCGCATGCTGCCGCTGAGCAAACAGAGCAGTGAGAGAACGAGAGAGAGAGGGGGTGGAGAGAGGGCTGGTCCTGGTGTATCACATGCACAGGGCTTTACACGAGAGCTGGAGCTGCTGGGGTCAGACGTGAACAGTTCACTGATCCCAGATCAGTCCAGAACCCATCTGATAAACCACAGACACCTGCTGCCTTTTCCCTTTGGACACACACACACACACACACACACCCTTCCAGATGGACACTCCTTTGTGTGGAACTACTTGTGCTGAACTCTATTTAACTCTTTTTTTTCTGTCCAAAAGAATGAAGAATAACACAACAAACGTACAGGAACTGATGGCATCAAAATAGAGAGGAATACATGTAGTTATTGACTAGGAAGTATGAATTCATATATCTAAAAATTGTTATATTTGTATATTAAATATGCAGTATTTTTTTCATATAAACTATATAATATATATATGTAAATATGTTTAAATATAAGCTGTACGTGTAGGTATTTATTTCTACATAATAAATTAATATATTACACAAACAAAAACTTTTATTTTGAATAAGATTAATTGTTTGACAGCATTAATATATATATATATATATATATATATATTCAACAACATGCTCTTTACTATTTTTTTCTTTTGTAGTTTATTTATTTATTTTTTAATTACTATTTAGGATTTTTTTTAATTTAAAATATATGTTTTAGTTTAGTTTATTTATTTCTACATAATAAATTTACATATTACACAAACAAAAACTTTTATTTTGGATGTGATTAATTGTTTGACAGCATTAATATATATATATATATATATTCAATAAAATGCTCTTTACTATTTTTTTTTCTTTTTGGAATTTATTTATTTATTTATTTTTTAATTACTATTTAGGATTTTTTTTTATTTAAAATATATATGCTTTAGTTTAGTTTAGTGCTCAAACATTAATTTAGCTGACCACAGTTCTGTTTTGTCTACTTCTATTTAAGTTTTTATTTAATCAAATCTTCATATTTTAATTTAGCTTAATTTAATTTACTTCCGCTCCCCAACGATAATAACCCTGTTATGATAAACAGAGCAGTATTTATTCCCACTCTTTGTTGTAGATCTCAAATCTCTGCTATTTAAATGTAACGTGCTGGTTACATTTGCATATGAAAAATGAATGAGATCTGAAAGGCGTTCGGGAAAAAATTTACAGAATAACGACCTGTTCTTGACAGAAAGATATTGCAAGGCTTACAGATTTTATTTATTGTACTTTTTTTTTGTTCTTCGTGGAGCTCGACATCCCTGGTCATTGTATGCAAACATGAAAAGTACTGAAAAGAACCGACAGTTGTTTTTCTATTCCTTAAGCCCAGCCTAAATTACAATGTAAAACCCAGCGCTGCACTGTAAATAATCTTTAGCTAAAGCCTGTCTTAAGAGCGTCAGACCCTGTGAATCTACACGCTCAACAGGTCTGATCTGTGGAACAAAAGCACTGCCAGGGCGGTCAGGAAATACAGATAATTATCACTCCACGTTAACCAGTCCAACTGGACATTATGCTAAGGCTTTCATTCAGCTTCAAAAGAACAATTGCATTGTTCAACACAATAGTTTTTTAATTCAATAGATAAACGAATAAAACGTTTCAGTTGCCTGCTGTAAACATACTGTAAGTAGTTTCAGTCAGAAAGATTCATCACACAACCCCAGAAATAACTGATTCCCAAATAAAGAGCCGAGTCTGATGTTAGCATGTTGCTAAGATATCAACACAGCAATGTTTTTTAGTCCATTTGTAATTGGAATGCAACAGATATTTTGCTACATATTTTTAGTGAATTTATTAAATATATTATCAACATACATATGATCAATTTTTCTAAACCTATTGTCATTGTTTTAAACAAAAAAATTAAAGACCAAACAAGAAAGACTAATAATTCAAGATCTATTGTGCAATCTTGAAGGTATGTTGTTTTAAGTACTTTTTTAAGGTTCTTTCAAAAGTACTTGTTGAGAAACTGCTTTTCAAGTGTAAATGATTATTCGACTCTCCCCTGACACGCCCACAGGAAGTGACACATCCTAGTTAACGTTTCCAGGTGGACTTCAGACATGCTTAAGAAAAACAAACAAAAAACGTTGCTATATTATGTACAGTAATATAATTGTAAATAATATTTTAAGTTGTTTCAGCTGAAAATGTCATGTTATTTTGTTGTAATAATAATTACAATATATAATATAATAATAATTTAGTTGATGAAAGCAACATACATAAAAACTCAATTTTATAATGACCTATCATGTATATTCAATGATTTACTCATCTGCCACATTAATATCTTACATTATCTTGATTATATTTGATTATTCAAATATTTATAATAATTCAGACTATTATTAATTCATTAATTTATTTTTTTATATAATTTTTTTTCCCATTTTATTATTATTTTAATAATATTTATTTAACTTATTTTTTGTTTTATTAAATTAGTCAGCTCTATAGTTTCAACATGCACATAAGAATGTATGCGTGAAGAAATATTGACTTGTGATGCTGGTGTGAACATATGGCGAGACATACATAACCACAGACACACACTTACAGTGACAGAAGGTAAGGATATCTGATCTGATACAGACTTAGACATTAGCGTGTATGCCAAGGGTAATCTCAGTCAGTCTACAGAACAGATTACACTTAAAGACCCTCGAACACACACACACACACACACACACACGGTCACAGCTGTTTTAATACCCAGAAGGTTCACAAAACATTTCCCAATATTCTTAGCATTTGATCAACTACAAACAGCATCAAATAATAGCTTGCGTCTTCAGTGCTATGACAGATGTACGTTCTCTCTGTGGAGGGTTTTGTGCCAGGTCAACTGTGTTTGCGTGGATGTGTGTGTTATCAAGCTGTAGAGAATTTGGCACAAAATATTTCACGACCCCCTGCTACTGCATGGCCCTTGAGCTCCAGAGGGGGGAGCAGATGGCCGTTTGTGGCCCAGGGCGGAGAGCCCAGACCTGGGGAGACGGTGCTGGCACAGGCCTGCTCCAGAGCTGTTTGCTAAACCGAGACATCGTGTGATCAAAACCCCTGAGAGACTTTATCAGCTAGCCACTAGAGAAGAGAACAGATCCAGAGAGGAATATGAGTGTAAGCGGACAAACACACACATATTATGTTTCCATGTTTTCTGGGGTCTCTCCATAGGTGTAATGGTGTTTCTACTGTACAGACTGTATGTGGTATTGTCCTACACCTAAACCTACCCCTTAC
>JAUMHR010000060.1:3819063-3833060 GCA_032361145.1 Enteromius fasciolatus | reverse complement strand
ATCGAAAACATACCGAACCGTGACACTACTGTATCGTATCGAACCGAACCGTGATTTTTGTGAACCGTTACACCCCTGATATATATATATATATATATATATATATATGTATTAATGTTTTTGAAATCTCTTATGCTCAACAAGGCAGAATTTATTTGGGCAAAAAAGCAACAATACAATTGTTGCAACAGTGCAATATCCTTATAATTTAAAATAACCTTTGTTAATTTAAAATATATTTTTAAAATGGAATGAATGCAAAGCTGAATTTTCAGCATAAAATCATCCTAATGTGCCGATTCTGATTAATACTATTCTGATCAATAAACTGTTGAAAATAATATAAATAAATACACTTTCTTCTCAAAAACACATGCTGATTAACTTTTATTTTATTAGATGACAGCAAGAAACCTTACAGCTAAAATAAATAAATAAAATTAAAACGTATTTTGCAAACTTCTTCTGTAAAAGACTACATTTTTTTACACTAGAAATTGAAATAATTTTAATTGTAGTTCATTCGTTTCTTGAGAAACAAACAAAAATGGAAACATTTTTAGAATAGCCTCCAGACGGACAGGTGTAATGTTTAACATACTACCGTGCACATGATCTAATGCTTCTTGATCTCACATCCTGTCTCAAGTTAATGCTCCGGCTATACATCTGATACACGTCATCAGGGGTGTAGAAGGTGGGGGCTCATTATGAACCTCATCATCTTGGCTCATGAATATTAATCAGGTGATGTAACGTTCACCCAGTAGTCACAACCGATTTACGGAGGTCCGGTAAATGGGCTCTAGTCCTAGTAGAATTACCGCTTACGGCTTGAGCCTTCGTTCAGTCGACTGCTGATGCAACCGGCTGGCAGATGTTTCTGCTTGGTCTAAAAATCTTAAAGCAGACGGATGTCATTTCGATTACCTAAGTGGTGGCTGAAATTTGGGATCATTCCACCAAGTTTGCCATCTCTGACGATATGATTTCTGACACCCAGACACTTTCAGGGAAGAAAAATCATAGTAATAAGACATATATATGAAGAAAAACCTTATAGTACCGGACCCCTGAAAACGTGTTTCTACTTGATGTGCTGGTGCTGGGGTTTATTAGTGTGAATATGTGCACCTCCACCAGGGGGCGCTAGACTGTAACTCCCCAAAGACAAACAGGACCTGCGTTCCTTTGCTCTGTTGCCTTCGGTGTCTGCAGAAGTGTCATTTGATAGACATCTGTCACAGCTCATCTCTTCCACACCCTGTCAACTCTCTCTCACTCACTTCCTCTTTCTCTCTCTGACCTCCTCAGGCTGTTTAGCATGTGTGAGTGAGCAAACTGCTTCAGGAGGAATAGAGAGACATGAAGGGTGAATTTCTGTCTTTATCACAGTCTACTTCAGTGCTTCCAAGCCTTGCTCCTGTAGGTTTCTCAAAAGCACACATTTTAGTCTCCTTTATGTGACACAAGCTTTTCAGAATATTAACGAGTGATTGAGAAACTGGTTCATCTGATTAGGATTCATGTGCAAGACACATATTCTGAATGACTTTCTGACCCTGCATAGAAAGTTATGCAACTGCAATGTTAGAGGCCCAGAAAGGTAGTAAGACACTGTTAAAATAGTCCATGTGACATCATAAACTGATGTAAAAACAATATCAATTAATAATTAATTCGTGTTTCAAAGATGAACGGAGGTCTCACGGGTTCGAAACGGCATTGGGGTGAACTATGTCAGTAATGCACAAAAGAATCTGCAACAATCAAAATAAAGCAGTTATTAGGTGACTGGCAAATGTCTAGTTGACCGCTTCCTGCTATCCCCAACAATAACATAAAAGGACCACTCAGAAATATTCCATTGCAGTATGATTCTATTATAAATATATAGTGACTACAGGAACTGGA
Source organism: Enteromius fasciolatus (assembly GCA_032361145.1). Lineage (NCBI taxonomy): Eukaryota > Metazoa > Chordata > Actinopteri > Cypriniformes > Cyprinidae > Enteromius > Enteromius fasciolatus. The sequence goes on along the minus strand of JAUMHR010000060.1, from coordinate 3,831,146 downwards.
GAACATTTTAAATGTGTATGTATATGCACATAATCTCCATTTATATGTACCACCTTCAAACTATGTGTAACTGCTATGATGATTACACACACTGCTATTGATAATACCATGATCTGAGAAGATAGTATAGCCCATATCAGCCAGACTCTTGAATATCAATAAGGTGACATTATTTACCTAATTAATATTCATGACCTTCCATGGATTTCCTGAATTTAGGAATAGGATTGCTGATAATTGCTTGTAAATTCATGCATTTTGCTGGCAAATACATTTTATTTGATCAGTTAGTTCCTACACTGTACTGATTAGAGATGAATGATGCCACTATTGTCTTTTACAACTAGCAGAATCTGAATTGCTTTTATATATGTATATATATATATATGGAGAGTTCAGAAGCAAAAGCCTCTAAAAGCCATCTTGGTCAAAAATAAGACATTGACTAAATACTCTCCACACATAGTAAATTGAGTTCATTGAGTACTTTCACTTCAAATGTGCTAAATCCCAGCCTCAAGCCATTGAGAAGTACCAGTACTTACACAGAAACCTATAAAAAGTAGCCAGGAAGAAATGCTAATTTTAAAGAAAACAGACAAACTTGGAGGCTTTTGGGTCTGAACTCTTCATATATACAGTATATATATTTCCCCCTATCCAGGGAATCAGAGAAAAGACCAATGTGTTCCTTTCCTAAGTCCCTCAAGTTTGTTTTTTAGCTGTACAAAACACTCCGGAGGAGGGCCTTTTGTCAACGGCGTGAAGCCCCCAGATTACCATACATCTGGAGGGTCCGCTTGACGGACGAGTGAAGGATGGAAAGCGCTCTCCCCAGTGATAATGACAGTGATCTGGCAGCTCTCGGATTGAAGTCAAGGGCCACTGGGTGCTGCGTCAAAAGAAGCAGAGCTGTCGGTCAGGCTCTGAACAGCCCTCCACAGGGGGCAGCGTTTAATTACCTCAGGTCTCCAGTCGACTCTCCAGCTAAAACAACGGTAATTGCCACACTTCAAAAACAAAAACATGAACCAACTTCTTTGGTTAACAGGGCCAGGGCGACTCAGTAATGCAGAATGCTTCGTGGAGGAGTAATCTGTATGCAAAGCGGGAACACTTGGCAGTGTGCGGTTCCCTGAAAATCTCAGCTTGATGATCTAAGCAGAGCTGTAATATTACTTTCTTAAGATAAGAGACAAACAAAAAGGAATCGACAAATAAACAAGTCCCGAATTCGGCTGGCTCCCGCTGACTGATCCAAACAATCAATAACGAACAAAAGCAGCTTTTAGCGTCTTCTGTGAATTCTAATGTTTTTTATTTAGCCGTTTATTACAGAGCCTAATAAATATCAGAAAATATGTATTAGCTTAAAATGGATATATAACTGTTTGGTTAGGAAGACAAAATGTCTCAGGCATTGACTGATTTGTTCCAAAGATTCGTTCACGTTTTCTTAATTTTGTCATTTAACTTCAATCATAGTCGTGTTGCAACTCGTGTTGTCTTCCACACTACTACCTTAGGTCCTACTTTATATCAGGTGACATTCACTACTATTTGCCTAGATCGATTATTATTATTATATTTAATAATAATGTGTTTGCAAAACAATTCTGCTGCTATTGAGGTGGATATAGGTAAGGTTAGGGACAGGTTGGGGGGTAAGTGCAATGCAGAATATGTATGTACATAATAAAATCATTGTCTCAAATGATTAATTTAAACACAATTACATAGTAGTTGTAATATTACGTGAGATCGTAATTTGTGTACACATTATAATTGGTGAACTTCATTCAGCTGTTGTATACAAGAATAACATTTTTAATTATATTCTGTAGTTTTATAAAATCGTGTAGATGACCGTCAAGTGGTTTGAATAATTTCGGGAAAAAGAAAAGAAGCTGCTTCGAAGCGAAACAGAAACACAAAAGCAACCGCAACAACAGCAGCAACAACCCTCCATCTCTAGTCTTTCAATAATTCTTCAGTGCTTCTAATTAGTGTAATTAATTCAGTTTAATGAGCCCTCTTCTCTCGGTCTACACCCTCTAAATCATGTCATGACCACTTTATAAGGAAACCGAATGAGCACTTGTGCTTAATGTAGGTTTTTGTAAATGGCTTTAATCCACAGGTGACGCTATTGTCTATGAGAGCTGCGTGAAGGATCGGGGTCTGAGAGCTTTCACGAGAGAGCACAGGCCAGAACACGTGACGTCACGCCAGGAAAACCACCAGCCCCACTGCTGATAGTCTTAATTAGCTTTCTGACTCAATTAGTTTTCTTAATGAGCGTGTTGGTTGTAAGCTAGCGTTTTGGCTGGTGAAGACTAATTTATAATAAGCCACACTTCACTACAGCTTTTTTCCCGTCTTGTTATTCGGTTTTGTTCTTAACCTTACCTCAAGCACTTCTCTTCTTGACAACGCTTTCTGCCGCATCTGTGATGTTCCTAACTCGTCTTTCTCACGTCTGTCTCTTTGTCTTTTTCTTTGTATGGCTAGGATTGTGTAACAGAGTGAAAAGAGCAGCCTCATCTACATTCTCTGAGCTTCAGGCTCAACTCACATCGACTACAAGACACTAAATGTGACAGACCAAACAAGTCAAGCACACTACCGACAGACATCAGAGGAACCTAAACACAGATCGCTCTAGTGAGACCGTCTGAAAGTCAGTCTGAATAAAACATGCCCGCTCTGAAGCTACCTGATTAACTGATCACTTGCTTTCTTGAAGGACGCATGATTTATGCTTGCAAATGCAGATCTATTAAACGGATAGTATTTGTTTGATTCACTAAAAAGTAATGGCTTGTTCAGATATTGGTTGGATTAGACAGGCAAAAACAAGTCACTTAACAACAGCCAAAAAATACATTGTATGGGTCATAATGATCGATTTTTTTTAATGACAAAAACCATTAGGATATTAAGTAAAGAGCATGTTCCATTAACATATTTTGTATACTGAATATTTTGTAAATATATTAAAGCTTGATTTCTGAAAGAACTTCATGTGGAAATTTAACAGTGATTTTCTCGGTATTATGTTTTTGGTTTTTTTTGCACCCTCAGAACAAACCAAACATACATCAATAGAAAACTTATTCATTCAAATTTAATAAAAAATTGACTTTTTTTGGTCCAGTGTCACATATGTGGGTATTATTTGGACATGATTCACTAATAAGAATCAGCTCGTAGAGGTCACTCTGAATTAGTTAGACTACGCTATTTGCTGCATTGTTTTTATTAAAGTTCATCAAGTTTAAATCTAAAAGTTAAAACTGGCTTGCAAGATTCAAGTTTTCTGGCGGAAGTTGGACTTCACTGGTCATGCTGTATAAATATGATTCAATAAAAAGAATTGGCTCCTAATAGTCATTCAGTCAGGGATCAATTGGACTACATAGTCATGCTGTTTCATTTTGAGTCACTAAAAAAAAAAAAGAATGGCTCATTAGTGTAACTTGTTCAGTAACTTGTAAGATGCTGGTCATACTGATTTTCAATTAAAAAACCCCAAAAACTAAATTATAATAGCCATTCCTAAAAAAGCTCAAAAAATATATTTTGTTCTGCTTCCATTCTTTTTTCACTTTGATCTGGTTCTGAATAAAATCGTTCCTAAATGTGCTAAAATGACTGTCGCACATTGGCCTCTCACAGCTGCAGCAAATCTCTTTCCATTAAAGTAAAATACTATGATTTGCTTTATATTTAACAGAAGATTTATATTGTCTCCTAAAATCCTTTTTCCAATTTTCAATGTCTGTTTCAAGCAAGCAACATCTCCACGCTGTAGCTGGAAGAATGAAGCAGGCGTGCCAATGAGATTTGTACTACGATGACATCACCACACCAAGCCAAATCAAACTGCCGATACGAGAGACACTAATACAGGCCAACAAACACATATCTTACTCTGCGATTACTACACCCACCAAACCAAACAATATTCATCGCATTTATGGTTAAAAGACAGGCCAAACTCTGATCACTTGCATATTTGAGGCTGGGTAATAAAACCGCTTTCAAGTGTGCACGAGAGGTGCCAGCCGGCCATAATGATAAATCAGAATTGCAAAGAAAGACACAAGCAGACAGTGATCAGACCCAAGAGAGAGCTCGTCTCCATAATGTCCTGTTCAATCAATACAGGAACGCCCCTTACACGCTTCTATAAGAGACAGCCAAGCGTTCTCCTTCTCTGATTCCTCTTGCCTTCCCTCTATGTCAAGTCCAGATAAAACTCATTTCAGAGAGCTGTGACTCAATGACTTGATGCTCTCTTTTTTTCTTTTGTTGTTATTTCACATATTGGGGCCAGATTTAACAATAGCTTGCGCCAGCATAAGAATATTAATGGTAGGATTTACTAAATACATATAACCCTAGCATATAACAGTAAAAACAAAGAAAAGACACATTTATAGTGTTGTTAAAACATTGCACTAATGTTCTTGAGACAAAGTCCCAAGTAAGAGTGTAATTGCAAAAAGCAGCATAGCCTGCAAAATAAAGAGTTTGGAGTTTTTGCGGAGCTGAGTTGTTTAGATACGAAACAGACATTGGAGAGAGATGAGTTGGGGCTCACCTCCACAGGGAATCTCCTGCCATTGATGCTGTGCTCCGAGCCGTCGGAACCATTGCTCTGGCCCCAGTGGAACTCCACCTTCTCGGCTTTGAAGCGGCCCGGTAGACCGGCTCCTCTCACGAAATAATCGTCCTTCAGGAAGATCGCCACTATGAGGTGCAGAGAAAAGGAAAGAGGGTTAAACAGGGAGAAACTGTGAGATAAAGACCACTTTCTTGGCATGTACCTTTCAAGGACCAATGCATTTCTGACTGAAAATAAAAGAAATGACTGGAGGCCACCTCATTTCAGTATTTATGATTATTCATTTAGCTTCCTTAGGGACATAGGCTGAATATTATACGCACTTTCTTTCTGCTATTGCTGTTGCTGTCTCAAATGAAGCAGTAATTTGGCTGAGAGAAGACATTTCCCCTTCACACCATTTCAAATTGCTTTTTTGATTCCTTTTGTTATTTCATAAAGCCCGAGCCATCAAAAAAAAAAAAAAGGCAACCTACAGTATAGTGAAAACTCTCCCATCCAAGAGCATTTAGATTCACAAATTGGTCTTTCGCACTTGGACCGGACTTTAATTAATGAGTGCGACCTTAAATAGCACAGTCTTTGTTGGACAGATTTCCTTTTCTGATTGAATTTCAGAGTGATTTTTTTTTAACTTGCCTCTTGCCACAAGAGATTTGCGTCCTATTTAAAAGAACGGCTCCTCTGAAACCTCGCTTGTAATCTTACCGAAACAGGCTAGTGTCCAACCGCTGAGATATTGAAGCAATCAACTGGTGGCAGTCTGAATCCGTCACCACAGCAACGTGGAGTGACTCGGAGGTGCCAGGGGCAGAAGTAAGACAGCGGAACACACTTTCGCACAAATACACACTCTCAAGCCTGGGAAAATACAGCGCCGCTCTCTGTACTTCTCTCGACTCCTCTTTAAGTTGTTTGGTCTTTTTTGATTTCTTTGACGTAATCCGACATGAGAGGGAGCATCGGTTTCATTAGTTATTCCGGCTCTGAGCTTCATGAGCTTTAACAAACAGGCAGGAATTAGACGGCTAAGCCAGCAGGACCTTGGAAAGGCAGCATGTGAAAACTAGGCCTCGCCTGCCAGCAAATCCTTGATCAATGCAAATGTTTCTTCAAGGTTCCAAGATCTCATGAATTTCTTAAGTTTAATTTGGCGGGGGTCTGTGAGAAGCTTGAGCACTGGGCAGAGAAAAAAACAACTCTACTGTATGTTTGAAAGAGCATACTACTTTGACTTTTTCTGCCGTATACAGTATAGATACCGTGCACAGTAGGTGATTTCAGAAGGCATGGAATATACTGTATCACAGAATGAAATGTACTTGACTTGATCTTCCATTTTCAGATTTGACGATTTTTAATTTATTATATAGTCATCATACGTGACCCTGGACAACATAATCAGTTATAAGGGTCATTAAAAACAAGAAAGAAATGTTTACGTCATCTGAAAGCTGGTTTGTTACAACTATTTGAAAATCTGAAATCTGAGGGTGCAAAAAGATTTGCCCTAATGAAGTTCTTAGCAATGCATATTACTAATCTGAACGTTTTGACATTTGTGGTAGGAAATGTTCAAAATATGGAACATGATCTTACTTAATATCTTTATGAATTTTGGCATAAAAGAAAACGGATACAATGTATTGTTGGCTATTGCTACAAACATACCTGTGCTACTTACTGTATGACTGCTTTTGTGTTCCAGGGTCACATATTTATTTCTTAAGAGCAAATACGCTAGTAACTTTTTTTTCACACTATTTCCTTTTCCGGACATCTCTAATGAGTGCTTCGCTGAAGGTGAGAAGGTCAAGGGTCACTTGACGTTGTAGTCGTCTATAGAGAAAATGATTTAAAACATTGATTGAGTCATGCATTATTCAGAGGTGCCAGGTCTGTAGGTTTATTGTGCCGCCCTGTTCCAGGTGATTATTTTGCTGATAAAACACTCATGTGTCAGTTATAAATAGCAGAGCAGCTCTCCATTATTCATGGGACAACAGCGGGACATTTGTCTTCCTCTGCACGGATTATGTTAAGGAGGGAAACGCTGGGCAATTCGTGTCTGTGTTTACTTCCTCAATATGCTCTGCTGCAGTACGGCTTAATGGTGCAAGACTGTAGCATGAAAACTGAATTTGAGTGTGAAAAGTTTAGGGGAGGAGATCACACTATAAAAGTTTGATAGAGCTTGAAAGTATGAGAGTTGAACACTTCCACTCAAAGTAACCTATCATTTGTGGTGGTCAAAGACAGGATGCTGCCACTGGCACTCACTACTGTCACACTGAGCTCTGGTGGAAACATGGGAGATAAAGGTTTGTGTCCTGCCTGCAACAAATCCTAAATCCATTTCCTCTATTCAATAATATTCAATTAGGAATAGGCACTTAAATACTTATATTTACAAAATGTTTTTTCATGACTTAAGAGGATCATTTTTTGGCCTATTTTAAACACCATTCACTTTTATAACAGCCAGGACATTCTGTTATATATGTCCTTATGTTTGATGACATGACGGATCAATGTACTTTTTTGTTGTTGAACTATCCTCAAAAGATTGTGTGTATTCACCGGTTTTGCCTGTATTCTTCATCGATGTCTTGTTGGAGGACTCTGCATCAAACCCATCCAGAGTGAGTTCCTGGTACTCCATCGAGACCTTAGTGTCTTGGTCGGCTATATTGATCGGCGATTGGTTTCTCTCCTGACACTCAGGAAAAGCTGCCGCCCACCCTGTATCTGGTCCGTACGTCCCTGCAGAAGAGAAAGACAGCAAATCAATGGATCATCACACTGCAAACAGAAGCCGAAGTGCTCCCAGACTCACTTTATTCTTCATAAATGCCAGTCATAACACGCTAGAGCCGTCCTGAGACGATCACCTGTCTGTATGTCTCACGAAAACAGAAAAGCTTCATCAAAGTAGTCAGACTTTAATCTAAGACCTTTGAAACACTCAGACTAAAGCAGACTTTTTTTTTATTCTTTAATTCAGCAAGTTTCTAGATTCTCCTTTCTTTACTCGCATTCGATAGATAAAAATATGGGAACAGTTTAAAGACGTTCTCAGTGGCATTGCAAGATGTATTTCACTGGAGACCTAATACAATTCTGCTGTGGCACCGTACATTTTCCCATAAAGATTATGATCAATCAGATGAGTTTTTTCCAGACAGTACAAATTCATTCCTGTATTATTGACAGATGACTTATAGCATGTTTTAATCTCAAATTTGACCACCTTCTGCCAATTCATTTCTACATTTTTGACAATGACGACATTGAATCATAGACGATAGAATAATTTAGTTAAATGAGATCACAATTCAACCAAACTAAAGGAACAAATAAAGTCCTGAGAACAAATTCTTAAAGTGTCCCTATCATGAATTTTTACAAATGACCTTTCAAGGCGGCGTAACAAAGCTCAGAGTGAAGGAAAACATCCTGCAAAGTTGTAAATCTGTCATAAGAAATAGTTGACTCTGAATCATTGAAACCCAAGCAGTTTAATGTTGATGTCAACATAAAACATTAGCATATTACCCACCCACATTGGTCTAAATGAATATGCAAATGCATTCTTTCCCACAAGGTGGCTCTTTTGGATGAGTAAAAATAACGTTTTCCCTAGGAAGGCTGTACACAAAGCAGCATGGCATTACAGGCATGATGACATCAAATTAGTCCAATCGACCAATCACAGGAGATAAGCGTCACGTGAATGGAAAAATGAATCGTTGAACGACCCTTGTCAACGCGTGCACAATAAAATTTAAGTAAGCACAGGCGATTCTACTTGAGCAGACAAAATGAGACAAGCAAACAAGACAAGGATATTTTAAGAGTCCATTAAAATCTCTAGTACGGTTAGAAGCACCGCTTTGGCTTTGCTCACAGTTAAAGTCTGCCAAATCATAAATGCACCTTTCAGAGCAATAACCACATCCTGATGAGACTCTATATTGCCAGGCTGTGAGTGTGCGAGTGTTTTTCTCAGACTTGGTGAGAGGTGAGCAGTGGTCCACAAACAGCTAAACAGAAGGTCCATCCCTAATTGAAAGCAATCCTCAGCTACCGGCCTTTAAGATGAATTTGTCGACAATTACCCCAGGCCTGCAAGCATCCGGAGCAATCCGAAATGCGTATTTCATCAAATTAGGATTCATCCTCCTCAGCCTCTGCCCTCACTGCGGCCTTGGGGCATATTGATTGGATGGGTCTGGGTTTCATATGGAGCAGCAGAGTGCTATAGATCCGGGCAGCACTGCTGGCTAATGAAAGAGAGCGAGGACTTGCGCGTGAAGAGATTACTCACTCCTTAATGCAGCCCTAACAGGGTTAGAAAAACTGCACACGCAAACTTAATCCCAACCACACCTCAGGATACGCATCTCAGATGAGAAAAACAGAGGTCCGAGCACATAACCCTGCCCCTGAGCAGAAAAAAAACAGAGATCTGTATTATTTCTCTTGTATTTGCTTTGCTGGGTTTATTTGTTCCATTTTTCATTTGTTTACGCATTAGGCTCTATCCACTTAACATTAACATGTTCATGATATTGTATTAGTCTATCTGTTTTAGACTCAAAATCTACTTTACTGTGCAAATGCATGAAGTATGCAAATTAAACTCATATGGTGTTACATTTTAGTGTGGCAGAATGGATTTTGTACAGTGAGAACTCGCTGTATCGTGCATTTGCCATTTAGTTACACTTTATTTCAATAGCCCGCTTTAGACATCCAACATTAGTCATTTTGTAACTACCTGTTTAGGGTTAGTAGAATAAGTTGACAAATACTTACAAAGTTTCTGATAGTCAGTATGTAGTCAAAATAAAGTGTTAGAAGATATTAAGCAGACGGTCTACTAATACTCTAATGACTGCTAGTTGACATGTAGTTACTTACTGTTAGTAGAATGTCTAAAGTGGACAATCGAAATAAAGTGTTACTAGCCATTTTTCTAAAAACATCCAAGTGAACCAAAAAATCTAAACCTAACTGACTGAAATCTGGAAATCTACACAATGTACTTATCCTCACATCCGTATTTTGAGCGCTTCAAATTAAATATATAGTAATGTTTGAGATCCACAGCCAGCAATAAATTCTGTTCTACTGTCACTTTCACGTCAACTATTGCTGAGACAGAGTTACTGAGCAAGTAAGTGAAACTGAATATACAGTCAATATAGTTAAATAAAAACAAATTACAACTGGTTCAATGGCACATCTGAAGATAACTATCGCCCCCTGGAGTGTTGGAGTTACATTACAAACACAAGACTCTATGATAAATACAACAGGATGACATTTTGCACTGCCATGGCCTAAAACTCACATTAGTTTGTTTCTTTATGTTTCACATAGTTTGTCCAGCTGTCTATCATCTTTACCAGCAATCAATTCAAGCCTCCCTTCCTTCCTCTCCTCTAGCAAAAACACACTTCGGTGACTGGTACAGTACATGAAAAGCTATTGGCTTGAGGACGGAAGGGAAGGTTCAACCCACTCCAACATTAAATGGTTTTGAGAGATCTCAGCTTCCCACTGTTTTGATTTACCCTTCATTCCTCCCTCCAGACAGAAAGGGAGGGAGCAGCGACCAGGTGTCGAATCAACATTTCATTCACCTCTGACCTCTCTCTCAGCTCGATCAATACTGCCTCTGTTCACAGTTTCCTTCTTTTTTTTTTTACTTTGTTGAGGGAGAGAAAGAGAGTGGGAGAAGTTGATGGATCTCCTAAAACAAGATTACATTTTGGGGCAAAAGAAGTTAGCTTTGCTATGAGAATACACAACCACAGTAACCATTGATTCTCTCAATTTTTAAAGGCACAGTTCACCTGAAATGAAAAAAAATAAATAAATTCATCATTTACTCAGCCTCAGTCTCTCAAAAGCCTGCCTTCCTTCATAGGATCACACATTTTCTAAACTGTCCCAGCTGAAGTAAAAGTGAAAGGAAGCTGCATGGACATTCGGCTAAATATCTTCTAAACATGTTTTTAACAGATTTACATTCTTAAATAATACATTAGGACATTCTTAACATTAAAGGATGAATTCAATGCACACTATATATGAGCTGCATTTGTATTGTATATTTTTGTATTGATTCATATAAAAGAAAAAATAATGACCCCCACATCATTGAGCCATAAACAGATTCTGTATATGCTCTGAATAAAACACAACGCATTAAAAAAGACTTCTAAAACAAAGACAGCCAGAGAATGCAGACGGGTGAATTTCTTCCTCACTTCCTTGTCCCTTTTAGAACCCTTCCGAAACAAGATGTGCCATTCAAAAATTCATCTGACAAGTACAACCATGCCCTCATCAAAATGTGTGAGAGGGAGACAGCAAAGGCAAAATTCCTTTTCCGCTAATGCTGCTGTTCTCATGCATATTTCACCATGAACTGTCTCCAAATCTCCAGAGAGTTGACGTGATTTAACAGAGAACTTGTGTGTAAATATACCTGAATACTGACCCCCCCAGAGACAACGTGCTTTTCACCCAATTAGCAACAATTCTCCACACAGCTGTGCGAAGTACTGACCTCGAACCATTCAGACTGATGCAGAAAAGTGAGGACAACAGAGGTATTTATATGTTGTGAACAAATGAACGAGAATATTTTAAGAACATTTGTTTGCCCAATAGCAGCACCGTGACCCGATAAACAAACACACTATTTGGAAAGATGTGGCAGTTTGGAAAGGAAAGAGACAGAGAGAGGGAAGGAGAGAGACAAACAACGAAAAACAGAAAAAGATTTTGAAAACTCTCCTGTGGCTTCTCTTAGGGTTTCTGACGTGTCTATGATATGTCACACTAAACCTGTCTCTCGGCTGCAGGTGCATTAGTGATGGGTCATAAATGTAGAGACACATGTGTCTGTGGTGTTTCTGGATTTACCCAGCTTGAATCCATCAGGCTGTCTGGCAACCAGTGAACACTGGAGAGAAAGCGTTCTTTTCTCCTCATGATTACTTTGCTGACACACACACACACAGATGCACTAGTAACAATCACACTAAAAGTAAATATGTAAATTGAATAAGCAGATTAAGTAATAAAAAGAGAATAAAATCAGAATAATAATAATGTTTCTTGAGCACAAAACGAGCACATTATGAATTAAGTCGCAGGGGTAAAAAATACATTGTATGGGTCAAAATGATTGATTTTATGCCAAAATCAGTGGGACATTGAGCAAAGATCATGCTCCATGAAGATATTTTGTACATTTCAATTTGTAAATATTTCATAATGTGTTTTTTTGGGATGAAATTCATTCGGGTAACTTTAAAAGTGATTTTCGTTCTTGTACCCCTAAATTTCGCTTTTCCAAATAGCTGTTTCTCCAAATATTGTCCAATCCTGACAAACCATATATCAATGGCATTCATTGCTTCACTGCTTTCAGATG
>JAUMHR010000060.1:3754862-3764941 GCA_032361145.1 Enteromius fasciolatus | reverse complement strand
GGTAGGCCGAACTAATCTAGACTCAACCCAGCAGGACTTCCAGACCCCTTCGCCTACTTGCTCATGGCTCCATGGCTGTGAGAATACAACACTAGAGGATTGGGGAGCTTAGATTAGCTTAAAAACCCAAACATCTCGGTCGCCAAGGATGCCAGAGATGTGTCTGGGTTGAATGAGAATTTGTTCCGACTTGCAGCACGTGCTGGAGGGGTTAGGAAGGATGGCGCACATCCCAGCACCCCGTGGCCTCTGTGTGAGTTTATCAGAGGCGATCTTGGCCCCTCGGCTCCTGGCTGTGGGATGTCGGGGATGCACTGGAAGGTGAAGAGACGGCGTGAGATCAGCCGCACAGCTGTCGTCCACGTCCAAACTTTCAAATGCACTGTGGCAGGACTTGGGGGTGACTGCCATTTTAGATCTAGACTGACCCAAAAAAGGAGTCACTGGAAGGGAAGGAAGAGAATAGCTGAAGAAAGCACTAAGAGTACTAAAACCATGGCAAGATGTTAACGAGAATTGGGCCACGTTGTTTCCGCAAGCCTGCTGATGTGCTGACCACACTACGGTAACAAGGACACACTGCCTAAAAGCTATCACTCAAAACATAATGCAATTTACAAGGCCTCTCTCTCTCACTCCAAGCATGCTGGGTAAGTATATTCTGATATGAACAATGGGTGACTTTTTGTTTCAATGACAAACTGCCTTCTGCTCCTCGCTGCTCTAATTCTTAAGGATAGCGGCTCGGGTACGGCAGTGAATGCCAATGAGAGGGTATGCTATGGCTTCTCTATGAATTACATTATTGATTGCCGATACTCTTTGAACAGAAAATGTAATTATGCACTGCGGCATGCCGGGCTTAGTCGCTATCCTCCCGATATGTCACTCATGCTCTTTCTCTTTCCCTCAATCACTGCCTCCCTCTCTTTTTCCCTGTCCATCTATCAGTGAAGCTGTATCCATCTCTCCAAGACTCCAAAACTTAAGAGTAGCTCGGAGAGACCTGGGAAGCTCCTTCAGCCGCTCTGAGGAATGAGTACATCAGTAGCTGAGTCGACCTTTTTTAGTTTCTTTCTTCGTTCTGTCTTTTAAAACCTTTCTATGGTGCAGTAGCCAGTTCTAGTTGTTCACTCACATGGTCACTTGTTTCAAGAAGAGCCACGAGAGCCAATGTTTGTTTTTTTGACCTTTGGCCAATGCCAGCTCCTATGTCACTCAACAAACACCTGCACCTACACATCACTCTACCCCAGGCCTTCTTTTCTCTCCTCCAGATGTCTTCAACAATAGATAGGTTCGCCTGTCCTGAGTGTGGTTAGCTAACTGTACAGAAACATACATCTATTGGGTGTTTTGTAATCGCACCCCAGGCAGCAGCATAGTGTTGGCCCAGATTCGGCCCACAACTGGCCCGTGTGAAATCCATGCGGTGAGCCGGATCTGGGCCAACACTGCTTGCTGTCTGGGACCATACTGACACCACTGGAAATGCAACTTTGCTTAGGATCATTTGGTAAGATTGTTAATATGCCTCATAGAGTTCAATGCATTGGTTCATTAGGCAAAACTGACAATAGTCAATGGTCTAAAAGATTTTCATTTTTAGACTTCAAGACTTAACAGTATTTACATTCATGCTTAAGAACTATTTTTCTTTTGAGGGTCCCCAAACGATTTCCTTTAAAGTTTCAACTTCAAGAGGCATTTTCCAGCAATTTCATCCTGACACCGAGAAACACACACATTCAAAGATGAAGGCACTTGCAAGAAAGAGGACATGTCCAGTGAAGTGCACACACTGACAGAGTATGACAGATATTAATCTCACACACATTTTGATTGCTTCATTTATGCGGTATATGGGGCAAGCTAAAAACAAAAAATGAGTTTGGCACCCTCTGGCCCTGCGTTGGGTACTGAGACTTGCCCTGCTTTAAGACCAGAAGAGGTGAACAGAGAGTTAGAGAGAATATTACCAACATATACCAAGAATGATCAACCACCACTGGAAAAACAACTCCTAGCCAGATTAGAAGTACAGATGTCAACACACAAACTAGTACAAACACTCTCACACAATCCCCAATCCTCCAGACCCTGTCAAAATCAATCAGCATCATTTCAGCCCAATATGCACAAAGAGCCTTTACACACATAGACACACACACATGATCAAGGCTGGGCTAACATCACACACACACCAAAAGAATGTCATATTGTTGAAAAACAAGCAACATTGGCTTAAAGCACAATCTTTCAAAATCTAGAATCAACTCTTGAGTCGATGCCAGTATACGCTTGCCTTCTGTGATCAAATCTCCGGCGCCAGGGGTTCCATCTAGCCTGGCTCTTCTAAATGAATTCTGACGTAATTGATTTACATCCCTCTATTAGAGCTGCAGAGCTTTATGAGGAAGATATTGGGAGTTGACGTTTTTGTCAGGCTGTCTCCACAGAAACAACGACAGAATGGGGAGAGTTATGAAGGCTTCGTTTTCAGACGCAGATTCCGGAACTCTCAATGAGACAAGTCTCGGAGGAGCCATGCGACATCGTCTAACTGCCACTCTGAGATTGCTTTTGCAGAGGATGAGCCCATCATCACTTAATGAAAGTGTGTGTCAAAAACGTTAATTTGAATGAAACCTAAGGCGGTTTCTATTACTACTATTAATGATCAATAAAAGTTCTGAAGGTAATTCAGACATATTCAAACTTGTAAATGTAGAAAGAAATGGTTACCATGGACACGCTATTTGTTTTACGAGGAAATAATCAGAAATGTTTTGTACAGGTAAGTTTGCACCTAAAAGGAGTCTGACTTAGACTAAAGACTACAACACTAGATATAGTGGTATCATGGTATGGACATTGCATCAGATAATAATTGTAACTTTAATTTAAAATGGCAGGATACTAAATGGTTGCAAAGATATAATTCTAATTGTGATGCTTTTTGGATTTATTGATATTTTGGAAGTTTTGCCGTAACTGTGTGTAAAATTAAACAAATGCAATAGAATTATGTAAAATTGTAAAACTGTATATCCAAGATGTGGAAAAAAAGTAGTTCTGTAAGTTTCATTAATGTTCAGTTATTAATGATGACTTTGCCTAAGGGGAAAATCTGTTCTCATGCTTAATTGTTTCGGTTAGTTAGTTTTAAATTTCAAGTTTGTTCCAACTTCATTGAAATGCACATCAGGCATTCACATTCATGCACTTAACCTTGATTTTGCTTTTGTCTTTTTGGACAGGAGGGTCAGCATGTGTATGCGTGTCCTAATGGACTCATTAATATTCTCCTCCGCTCTCTCCTGAAGGGCGTTCACCCTGTGGGCATATCCAGGACACATATATACCCCACCGTCCCACGCGAAGATGCACATGCTTTTACACACATGGAGCAACATCTGTCGCCTAAATCTGTCCAGAAATCTGAGAGGGCAGCAAATACAGCGAGAGCATGCTAGAAAAGATGGAAGGAACACAGTTTAGGGCAAGTTGTGAGCATCAGAAAAAAACAAAATGGCTTCAACCCCTTTTACCCGTGCTCCACTTCTAATGCCAATCTGGAAAGCTTGACCATATGGTACATTTAACACTAATATACAGTATAGATTTCAAATCAAAATATTTGGCTTAATTTGGATGCAAATTACAACAGAGCACACAATGTACATTTTATGTTGAATTAGTACAATATTTGAGACGAGATCAGCTTTCTTTAACATAATTGGCTTCACTTTGAGCATAGTATGAGTACAGTGCTGTGATCTCTATTACACCTTTTAACCAAAATGGTACCACTCTCGAAGAACCTCAAGTTTTTACCGGTTTGAGAGCCAAACAGTGAGGTAACTGACTGTGTGTAAAGGAGACGTATGAAGAGTATGAGATTGCTTAGAGTTACAATGGTGAGTAAAAAAACCTCTTTGTATTGCGTGTAATCTAACACAGTCTCACGACCAGTTTGTACATATTTTACAAGATGGCTAATTTGATTTATCTAAACCCCACGGGTATGTATAGGGGCGGGGTTAGGTGTAGGTCATTCGTATAAATTCATACGAATTGGCAACTTGTAAAATATGTACAATTTAGCAAAAACCATATGAATGACTTTGCCACCTCATAAAATAAGTATGAATTACTGTGTGATCGGCTGTGTAATCACATCCATACAGTTTATGATCACAACGTTGTTGGAGTAATCTGCTTATGCTACAAAACAAACTTTTAATGTAAAAAAATTCAATAAATTACTCGTAGCTTTCGATGTTGTTGGACTCAGCAGTAGTGCCTTTTTAGCGCCTAAATGAACCTGGTGGCGGCCACATGGACGATCTATCACTAGTGCAAGTCGTTACTCTCAGAATGTTACAAGTTCTAATTATGAGTTCAGGAGCATGTGAGGGCTTTACCGGTGATAGTGTTGCCATAGAAACATAATTTTGACTTAGTAAAATGTCACGTGTTGTCATCCTAGAATTACGATAGTCTGAATCAAAGCAACCCAACCCAGAGACCCCAGCGACCTTACCAGAGACCTTCATTACACAGGTTTTGAAAACTGGCATGAAGTTGGTTGCTCCTGACACAAAAGCAACATATTTGATAGGAGTATTGCCCCTTTTTCAGTTAAGAAACACTTTTTGGGCCAAATAGGGCTCCAGCACCATCACAGTGTAGGTTGAAAGGCGTGTTGGTTGGCTTTTATCTCTGTTGAGACAGACGGAGAAAAGAGAGTAAGGCAAGGAAGTGAAATGAAGAACAGGTCCTTTTATTTCTCTTCAAGAGAGCCTTGAAGGTCAAGGCACATGAGAAGAAATATCCGAAACAGATGCCACATAGCAAGGCCAACAGCCGACAGCGGACAGCTGCTTCAGCCCGCCATGGTTCAACTCCCACAGCTGTGAAGAGAGGTGACGCGTTTGCATCGAGTGTGCAAAACTCTCCTGTATTTTGTACACATTTCAATATCAATGCCTGTAGACTCGTCAAGCGCTGGTAAGGGAATTTGCGTCCCATCCATGCTGTGATTAAAAACATGCCACAGTGTGAATCTAACAGGACAAAGGCTTTGAGGTCTCGAGACATCAGCCTTTGTACTTTGTTATGTCTACATCAGAGTCCTGTGGTCTCTGCTAAGCAGCTATCTTAATGACTTCAAGGACAAGACAGGAGGTCTATTGTTTATGAAGCACTGAGTCTAAAAGAGCGAGAAAGATGGAGACTGAGAGAAACGGACTGTTATTAAATCGGAAGGCGCCTAAGCAGCTGACAAGCAGTGTGTGACTGTGTGTGTGTGTGTGTCAAAGAGGGAATGAGAGAATGAGAAAGGGGGAGAGACAGTGAGAGGGAGAAAGAAAAATGGTGCTGGCAGCGCCAGGCGACACTGTTAGACATAATAACATAATTTGAAGTAATGATGGTTGCCCTTTAAGATAGTCTACAGGGAAAGAAAGAGAGATGAACTAGACTGTCTTTGGTCTCCAAAAGCAGCGTCCAGCTATACTGATGGCAATAGCCATTTATAACAAAAGCAAACAGTGTACTGTCACTCCTTAACCAATTAGGTTAAAAACACCACATGAATTATTGGCCAACGCATTAAAAACATACAGTTCCACTGTGTATCCATTATTGGGGCAGTAAAAATTAAGCCTACGATACCTGGAGAAAGGTAGCTGTTGGCATTCCCGTTCATCACAAATGGCAATTGATCCAACATTTCTGTCATTGTCAACAGGATCTAACAAATCTGACACAATAAGGAAGAACATGGGGCTATTGGAACACCTCGCCTGTGTCTATGTATATAGGCCTAAATAAAATTCAATTCAGTTAAAATGCAAATCTAGCAGAGGTAAAATGCCAACTTGTGTTCCTTTCCACACAAATTATGATTACAGCGGCAGTGTATGGCTTACATTTTTAGAACTCCATTTTTATTTACAGTGTTATGTTTATAACCTAGTGTGTAACCTTGGAGGTGCAGTATGTAGAATTGACACCAAATGGTTGAACTAGGTATGACAATCCAAATTCAAAGTATTGGAGAGGGTTTGCACCCAGCCCCTCCCCCTTAGACTTGACGCACATGCAGATTGCCAGATTGACAACACCAACAGAAAAGGGCGCACATGACAATGAATTACTGACTGTAGCACTACTTTTTCAGATAAAGCATGTTAATTTAGCATAGCTTAACATATTATGGTATATAAACACTTACATGGTTAAAAAATATATTTGACCACAAATATATGTTGATGTTTGGATCACATAACCAGCGCCTTATTTATGGCTTTTGTAGTAAACTTGCTCGGTAGTGCACCTGGTACATCGTAAACTGTAATGCGGAGCACTCTGATGCTAGTCCTGTGAAACACAAGTCACAATAAAAGAGCTCAAAGGCTTGTAGATGTAAGTTAAAATGTCACGGCTGGTTCATTAAATGCATTATTATCTCAAGTTTTCTTTGCTAACACTGGCGGTTAGACAATATTTCAAATCTTTAAGCACAACAACCAACTTGATAAAATGTTTGCAGATTCACATCCGTTTTTCAGAGTCCTCCCAAAATACATATCTCTGTCAAAACTATTGTAGCGCAATGTCTGTGATTCATGTAATGCATATTATATTCTATAAGAATTACAACTAATGTGAACACACTGATAGGTTCATGCAAATGCTAATGCTTACAATGCACTTATGTAGTATTATGAATTGTGTTCTAACGCTAACACATTATGTAATATAATGACATGTGAAAGCATGCTTGTATCGCTTCTCATGTCTGAAGACTAAAATTACAGCAGCAGAAACTTTATTTACAAAAACAGCTCAATGTTTTGACAAGTCAAGTCTTCATCAGGCACAATACGCACCACCTATCTTTTTTTTGCCATTCTTGTTTTGTTATCCTGCACCTGAGCCCAATTTAGGTTTTGGATGTGCACACATATTTTGACATAGTATTATCAGGTCCACATGATATATATGTAGTATTTTTAAAGTAATTTTGAGTCACCGCTAAACCAACTTAAGAAGATCCTCGCAAATGCATCCATTTTTAAACACGCATCTTACAATCCTATTGCTCTCTGTTAAAAGTCGAACCTATGCAAAATAAACCTATTTAATTAATACATGCGGTCATAAGTATGCTCGTGCAATTCACACACTGTATACAAGCAGGAAGGGAGGTGCTTAATCAATTTTGCACCTGTTTGTGATTAGCAAACCCTCACACTCATAGCGGGGTGTTAAGAATGCTAAAGACGCCGGCGGAGCCTCGATTAGACAGCAGTCAGTCACCGGGAGGAAAGAGAATGAGAAAACTGCTTCCTGTGGCTGTGACTGGGAGGAGACGCTGGCGCCGCTCCAGTGGACGTGTGTTTGTGTTCGAAGTGTGTGGAAAAGGGGGCGCCTCGGGGCAGGACGTTCGGGCATGGAACTCGGGCCCACAGGAAACGAAAGAGAAAAAGACGAGACCTCAAAATAGCACTCTACTTCCCCTCACTTCTATTTGCATACAAAAGCTAGAACTGGCCACGGAGTTCAGTCCCTCGAGGTTCCTACCGAATGCCAGGAATGCTCTCAGTACCTCTTACTCTCTCTCTTTCTCTAGCTTTCTCTCGTAGTTTGGCCAGAACTCCTTGGAGTCTATCAGGCACTGCATTATGCTTTCTGCTGGCTTCATTAGTCCTGTATGCTGCACCGGAGAATTTCATTACATACACACACAGCCAAAGTTCGCTAAAAAACAACAGTCCCTGGGCTACACAAGTTTCTTTTGTGATCTGATTACCCAGAGAGAGTGAAAAAGGTAGCGTTTGTGAATATAAGAATTGGTGTGAAGAAAAAAAAAACCCAAAAAACTTGGAATAGATCCACACCCAGTGAAAATTGCGTTGTCGTTTGAAACAAAACACATAATGCGAACAGTGCTTTCACAGAAGGGCTGGATCCCAACCAGGCCGCCATGTGTTCTGTGAAACTGTGAATGTTCTTTGCCCTCTGCAATATGCTTCACAGATCTTCCATATGAATAAATCACGACGGTAGATACCGCATTTCCTGCGTCAAATTCTCATTCGTGTCATTTGTCTCATTTGGGATCTTTCTCTATGTCTCATTTACATTTTTGAAACAATTAGTCATCACCAACCTGTTTGGTTTGACAGAATTTTGCCATAGACATGCCTTTGATGACAGAGGTGTGATGTGCTTTTTAAACGTGCGAATGTTTCATATTGGAGTTGTAAGTAGAAATCGTTGTGCTAATGTCAAGAAACATTGACAAACACGTGTTTTACAGCTCTCGTTTGGTGCGTAGGTGAATGCTTGTGTTTCGTAACCTCATCTGGAAAGAGAAAAGGCAATGTGTTTAGCCTCAACTGGTTGCGATGACACCACACACGCCACCGCCATCCAGCTAAAGATGTAGAATCGATACAGAGACCCGTGGTGCTCCTTCATGCAAAAGGGGTCACCGTGCAGGTCACGGCTAATCTATTACTGCTCAAACACCAATACGGCCTTGGACAAAATGTCAGCATAAAAGCAAACGGACAGAAGAAAGTAATAACACATAACCGATACAGGGAAGAAATGTGCACACATTTGAAAAGGTGAAGTATGCAACATGTACATTAGCATCTGTGTTTCAGTTCCTTGATGTTCCTTGTTTTATTAGCTAATAAACTCAACCCAGCACCCTAGAATTTGGGTTTGGCAAACACACCTGGAATCTTCCATTTATGAGCACAGACAAGATTAAGACGGCCGCGCGTACCAAATGATTGTTTGTAGTGCGGAAAACAAGAGCAAAGGCTGTGAATGGGGAGGCTAGTCAACGTCAAGATTTCCACAGTGTAATCTCACCACGGCTGGACGCGGCAAAGTGTTGGACATGAAATTCGTGAATGTGGAAATTCGATTAACACCCACATGAGGTGATGAGACCCCTATTCTATAAACACACACACACAGAGAGAGCCACACACAGCTCAGCGCTGGCCCAATGCAAACAACGAGCTCTTCCCCCCTGCCAGTGGCTAATGACAGGCCCACTGCTTCATGGCAGGAAAACCATCTGGTGGCTGCAAAGCTTTTAAACCAAACAAAACACTGCCAACCAGAACAAACTGTGTGATCGACTGCACACACAAACGCCATGGCAGGCATCATTCACGTCGTCAGGTTGTCACGTAGGTG
Source organism: Enteromius fasciolatus (assembly GCA_032361145.1). NCBI lineage: Eukaryota > Metazoa > Chordata > Actinopteri > Cypriniformes > Cyprinidae > Enteromius > Enteromius fasciolatus. The sequence continues at coordinate 3,755,710 of JAUMHR010000060.1, read as the reverse complement.
GCGTGGGTTCATGCAACTTTGCTTTAGGCTGCTTTTGCGAACTTGTAATTTGTTTTCATAATTTTGTGTGCCCGGACACATATTCGATATGATAAATACAGCGAGAGCTGCATGTGGCACCGAGGGCCTGCGGATTGCAGCCTCAGTAGATTACACACCTACATTCATCACATGCACTTTCTGAATCATGCTTATTTAGCTGTGTGGAACTGCTTCATAATCATTCAGTGTGGCACTTCCAAATATAACATTCACTACGCTTTTACTTTGCTGAAATCACGGAGACACAGGAAATGGGCTGAAATTTGAAAGAGGCGGAGGCGTCTTCCTGTGTGCCCCGTTACAATAAAAATAAATACATAGGAGGACAAAAAGAGCTTTTAATCGCTTTTGCTCATCAAGGCTCCATTTACTTGCTTTAAAATACTGCAAAAGCAGTCAAATTCTGAAAATTCATTAAGTAAATATGTTTTCAAATCAATTCTTGTAATGTCATCAGTCAGTCTTCAGTGTCACATTATTTTAAATACATTTCAAATACAAAAATGAATGATATGTGCTTAGTGCCACGTTTGAACAATTTAGAAGTTTTAATTTCTTCATAATGTCTTTAAACTTTTAAACATAAGTGTAATTCATCTTGAAAAATGTAAAGTCAATATGGAACGCAAATACACATTTGTCATGTTTGACTTATTTGATGCAATGTTAACAATTATTTTTTTAAATATTAATTCTTATTGAAGCAGCCATTGTTAATGATATTAAATATACCTACACTATATTACCAAAAGTATTCGCTCACCTGCCTTTACTCATTCTATGAACTGAAGTGCCATCCCATTCCT
>JAUMHR010000060.1:3715512-3726937 GCA_032361145.1 Enteromius fasciolatus | reverse complement strand
ACTGAGGAGCCTTAGCTGGTAAAAGCTTGCCTTCACAACTGCACTTATCTGTTTTCCAAAAATCATACCACTGTCAACTTGACCCAGCCCGACCGCCTTACACTGATAAGAGCAGCTGCTAGCTGGTTTGTTAGTCCAAGATGGTCAACTAAATTATAGATAACCAGCTTGGACCAATGACATACTGGCTCAGTCTGTCTATAAACCAGCTAGCATGTTCCACGACACAGCTACGGCCTCAGCTTAAGCTGGATCAGACAGACAGTAAACTCTAGTGTGGGCGACCTTAGCTGAACGTTTTGCATCTATTAAAATATTTAAGGCTTTAAAAATGAAAAAAAAAAAAGTATTGCTTGAAATGTAAAACCCAGAAAAAAAAAGTGTTGCTGATCTTGTGACAGCAGAACTCCGGTAAAAATGAAAGGAGCATGCAACATCAATACACAGAGTCCAAAAATGACAGCATAACCCCTCTAGCACACTACAGGAAAAACACACACACAACAACCGTACGCTATCGAGCACATCAACCTCTCCTTTAAAGCCCTATTGAGAGTTGAGAGTATAGAGAGTGATGCTGCGATCGATGGAAATACAACAAGATGAAATCTGGCAGGCCAATGTAGCCAGATGATGGTGTGTTTGTGATGACCACTGCTAACACAGGCATCACAGATCAGGTGACTTCATCCCGGTCACACAAAACAATCCCATCCCAGCGGCCCAGCTAGAGTTTGCTCAGCTTTCACGAGAGCTAGGGTGAGGAATGAACAAAAGATTTATTTCAACAGGCTAAGTTGACCCACGCTTGACTCCAGGATGAAATTGAAGCATTTCCTTTTTATTCTTACTATAGTTACGGATAATATCCCCTTTTTTCTCTTTTCCCACATGATGACAGCATTTTTTTTGTATCAGTCAAAGAATATGTGTAATTTTCTTTCCCCTTATGTCTATAGTTAGAATATTATTCATGTTTTGTGCACCCAATTATGTCATAAAACAAATTTCTCCATGACCATTTTCACCATGATCATATAAAGACAGCAGGACTAATATCATTTTAATATTATATTATATTATACAAGGCCCTATGCAGGCTTGTGGGAAATATTTTACTTTATTGTATTTTATTTTATTTTAGATTACATTAGATGAGAATATAGAATATGTTTCCTAATTTTATACCAAATATTACATATTTATAATTTGTGAAACATTAAACATTTGCTAACATACTCACTGCAATATCGGTCATAAAATGCATTGAATTTTTTCTACATCATCCAAAACATGACCAAATAAGGTTCTATTATTCTGTTATATTATATTATGCCTTACAGCCTTTTGGGATATATTATATTATATTGTTTATTTTTTACTTTATAGTTCATTAGATTACATTATAATTTATTTTCTAATTTTATACCAAATATTAAAGGAAAATTTGTGAAACGTGCTAACATACTCACTGCGATATCAATCATAAAACGCATTGATTTTATTTTCCAAAATATGACCGAAGAACAACATTTTATCTACATTTATCAGGTTTTATTTTTATATTAGATTTTATTATATTATAATCTATCAACTTTATCCAGAACACACTGTTTTTCTACGTGGGTTATCACATTACATCATGCTACGTTATGTTTTCTCAGGTTATACCATATCAGAATAACATGTAAACACTGTCAATCCATTTTTTTTTTTTTTGGATTGGAGACCTAGAGTTGCAGCAGAATCTATTTGTTCCCCCTACTTATTCCTCGGTTTAAATGTCTTTCCCAAATCCCAAAATTGGCCATTTCAGAGATTAAATTAGATTTTGATTCCTCAATGTGTTGGATATTCCTTATGAATCGCATTACATTTGGTACAGCAGGAAATAATAACAAGCAGCAGAAAGTTAAAACGTCGCTCACATGAAAAATAAATGTGCTGAGATGACTGGAGATGAAGGAGCAGCGTACGCGCACACACTTGACAAAAATTCCCCCTCACCGTATAGAATCGTGTTCTCTGCACCCTGTGTGTTTTCCCTACTCTGTATTCCCAGGTAATAGGGTCAGAGAATCTCATTGCTGCTGGAGTTGCAGACTTCTATATTATCATTTGGCTGCCAGCACAGCCTCGGAGCACAAATGTAATGATATTTTGTTAGCCACCATCTGCCACACGGCCCAAAAACACTTCCTATGCAACACAAAACCCCTCTCGTACATGTCCACGGCCACGTGTGACAGGCAATACTCCCACCACAACAGACAGCTGCCGTGATAAGGTCACGTAATCTGACGAAAGGCTAGCATAACGCTAGCTAAGCTATGCAGAGATTCAGCCCACAGAGAGAGTGGAAGATGAACCAAAACACTTAACCCAAAACCTTAAAGAAACAGTTCACCCGATGAGAATCCTGTACTCACCGTCATATCATGCCCAAATTAAAACATGATTTGATGATAAAACGTGATTTATCAGAACAAAAATATCATATATAATAAACAAAAACGTAGAAGTTTTTACATAATGTATGTGTGTGTGCACGGTGTATATTTGTTTTGTATGTGTAAACACACACACATTTATGTATATATATATATATATATATATATATATATAATGTATTTAAGTATAATATAAAATATATTAATATAAATATAGACATGGAAATGCATTTAACTATTTTCTAAAAATATGTTGTATATGTGTGTATTTATACAATACAATTATTAATAAGAAAATACAATCATATATATTTGATTATATCTGCCTTGTATGACAGAAACAGGCAAAACGTAGGCTGTTAAAATCATTTTTAGACAAACATGTAATCATATTTTCTTTAGGAAGGTATGATTAGCTTAAAATATAACTGGCACACAATGCAGTTGCAGCACTAAAATTATTCACTGAAAAACTGAAATAGAAAAATAAAACTATTATAGTATATAGTATATAAATAGTACTCACGTGAACCTACTGGACAGGAAGAGGCCAATAAAAACAACAACAAAAAGTCATTTGGAGGAGTAAAGTGTGTACAGAGATGCAGAGACTCTTGAGCGAAACATGATTAGCATCTGCATTGTGGTTCATGCTAACAAAGTGTCTAGACAAGAACAGCGAAACGTGGCCCTGACTACACGAGAAGAGCGTGTAGACAGTGTGTGAAAGAATGCTCGGGGCAAGGACCGAGCCGGCGTGACCACTAAAAGCCCAAGACCGGGAGAACTGTCGCTATCAGTTTCTGTTAATTTCCGCTAATAGGCCCCGCAGTCATCCGCTAGCCAGAACTTTGGCCGTGTATAATGGTAATTAGATTTTCTTTTTGGACCGTTCGCCGAATGCTTGTCAACATCCTGTCACATCCTCGAAAATCCTCATAGTGACACAGCCTAAAAGCCAGTTTCTGGCTGGGCACCAAAGCACCGCTAGGCAGCAAGCATCTGGCAAATAAAATAACACAAACTAAAACTAAAGAGGAAACAAAAGTGGCGTTCGGTAAGACATGCCCGACAGAAAACCCTCCTTATTCTGTTGTAATGATCCAATCAGACAAACGTGAAAAATTCTCCTTGCTTTTGCTAGCGGCTAGTTTTATTTAGCAATTAGTCATTCCCTGATCACATTCCAGAGCCTATCAATGATTAACAAAATGTTGAAGCAAAATGGATGGATTTGCCTCAGGGGTCAGAACTTGAAATAATTCAAGCCGTCGTTCCAGGGTAAATACAGAAGCATCGCTTATGCATTTATTCATCAAATACAGAAATAAATGCTAATCAAGTGGTCTCATTCTAAAAAGACAGCATCTGTGTTTTCTTAAACAAGAGCTGATCTGCAGCCACTTATGAACAATCCTCAAGGAAATGAGATCTGCTGCATCGATTGTGCCCCGGGTTGCCTTTGACTCTGAAACAAACACATGCTTTGCTGTCCAGAGGCGTTTGTTTTGACGAAAACATATTTCAGCAGCCTAAAATAGTGTGTGGGAAGTTCATGCCTTGAAGCATTCAGTCATTTATGAAGAAAAGTAATGATCGGTCCAAATAATCAGACTACATTTGTCAATTCAGAGATTTTTGGGACAGCAGGGTTTTTTTTTGGTAACACATTATATATATGTTGGACATACACACACACACACACACATATATATATATATTAGTGCTGTCAATGGATTAATGATTAATCACATCAAAATAAAAGTTTTTCTTTATATAATATATGTGTATGTACTGTGTATATTTATAAGTATTTTATAAATACAAACACATGCATGTATATATTTAATGAAAATATGTTATGTTTATATATTAAATATATTTAGATATAATATAAAATATAAGAAAACAAATATATAAATGCATTTACGTGTAAATGTACGTGTGCGTTTTAATATAAACATAATAAATAAACACAGCATAAACACATATATTATGTAAATAAAGACTTTTATTTTGGATGTGATTAATCATGATATATATATATTAGTGCTGTCAAACAATTAATTGTGATTATTCGCATTAAAAAAAATTCTTTACAAAATATATCTTTGTGTACTTTAAATATTTATTTTATATTTTTAAATACACACATAAAGTAAATATTAAAAATATTATCATTATTTTATTGCATACTGTATATATACACTTATTATATAAACATATTTTTCTTTATTTTTCATACTATAGGCTACCAGCAACTGTGAACATTCTTCAAAATATCTTCTTTTGTGTTCAACAGAAACAGAATGTAATAGGTTTGAAACAACCTGATGGTGAGTAAATGATGACAGAATTCATTTTTGTGCATGAACTGTCCTTTCGTTCCAATCGTTATATTAATTCCCTGCTTTATAGAGCTCGCTCATCAGCCGTTAAAAACCCAGTTGAGCACTATTAAGAACTCCATGCAAACGACAGCGCTGATTGTTTAAGGTCTCGGCGGGACCTTGAGTCACTGATGGTGATTTAAGACACTAGTTCCACGTGGCGTCATCTGCCATAAATGTTGGGGTGTGGGAGCAAAATGTGGGTGTATGTGTGTTAAGGTGGTTATCATCTTCTTTATTCTCCTGTCCTATACTGACTGTCTCCTCATCTTCTCTGTCACGCCTGGCCAGTCTCCATTCCATTTCCCCAATGGCTCATCCATCGCACCCTTCGGTGAGTGGCGAGCGAAGCCCGGGGTGATTAACACAAGAAAGATGGCAGGACTGGCAGCGTAAATCCAAAGAGGTTTCAGGAGGAACACCGCCGCTTGTCTCCACATGAGAAATGGGGAGCCGACCGGGCCAAAACCCTTCCTGGAAGCATCCTATCCCGCCCTACACTCGTTGTGCCATTTAAAAACTGAAGGACGGGCGGTGTACGGAGAAAGAATTTCATGAAAAAATATGGAAAATTCACAGCGCTCCCAAGAGCTTGAGAGTAGAAGCCCATCTGTCGGACATCTGGGCGTCGGAGCCCTTGTGAAAATGAAGTGCACTAAATTGCATTCGATGTGCACTTGTAGTGTACTTCAAAACCTTTAAAAGTATTTTAATAAGCTGAACTTGCAGATAATATAATATCAATGAAATAATTTTAAGTGTGCATAGAGAGCTCACTTTAATGACTACACTTTTTTTTAAGTTGGACTTTAAAGTACATTTTAAATCTTTAAAGCACAACAAAAGATAACTAAAACTTAATGAAGTACACTTAATATGTGTAAAAAAAAACAAAAAACATCCTAAAGCTAGTGCTGTCAAATTAATTAATCGCAGGTTATAAAATATAATATAAAATATGACAAGTTAAATTATATGTGTGTGCTGTGTATATTTATATGGATATATAAAGTTGCATATATATATGTATTTAAGAAGCATATGTCTATTTTTAAATATAATATAAATCAAAATACAAATATTAATCTATTTAACAGAACAATTAATTGATTTGACAGCATTAACTAAAGATTCTAATTTTGGCTGTAGATGTTGGTAACCAAAAAACAACCAGTAGCCACTGACATCCATATAAAAAAAATAATATGAATAAAATAAAAATACATTACATACAGTACTATACGTATTCAAAAATGTGTTCAGCACAGGAGATAAACTTGTCAGAGTTTTAAAGAACATGAATTTATTTTTGGAAAAACTGAATGTGTAATATTTCTGTAACAACTGATAAAACATCCTTCATCATCACAATGGAAACCTTTAACATGCAGGGGTACGTTTCCCAAAAGCATCGTTCCGCTGAACTCTGTTGGTAACGACGGAACTTGCGACTGTGATTTTGGGAAACGCACCCCTGGTCAGGAAATTTCGGAGCTAAAGGTATAGTTCACCCAAAAATGTATGTCATCATTTTTTTTTTTCTGCTGTAGAACACAAAATGAGAAGTTCTGAAGAATGTTTTCCATGGAATTATGATCAATGAGCACTGCAGCTTTCAAGCTTCAAAAACACGCAAAGCACAGCAGAAGCATCTTAAAAGCAGTCCATAAGTCTTGCACACTATACGCCAAGCCATGCAACAGCTTTGAGTGACGAGCAGATTGAAATTGAAGTCAAACAGGACACTTTAATGATATTTTCATGGTGCTTGCGAGTCCTCTTTGAGGCTTGAAAGCTCCGGTCCCTGTTCATTTTTACCACGTGAAAAAGAGCAGGGGAAACAAAATGTCTTCTTTTGCTGAGTCATATAGGGTTTGTAATGACTTAAAAGAGTGTCAGCTGATGGACATTTACATTTCTGAGAGGACATACAAACTCAACGCACCCTCAACTGAGTGCAGGAGGAGGTTACAAGGGGTCAAAGAGAGCCGACCCAGTCAGTAGTCACGCTGCTAACCCATCAACACTAGTCAAGGTAGAGCCATCAAAGACAGCCCAGCCAGAAAAGGCAATCACAGCCGTCAGGCGGCAAAGATTTGATTCTACTTCTGGGTTTGATTTCATGCTTGTATATTGAACTGCCACTCGGCTGCTGTTTGAGCTTACCGTCAGGCACATTTACAGCTCTTTGCGATGCTGATTGTTTTTAATACCACAACACAGAAAAGAAAAAACGTAAGGAAAGTAAAGTGAAAGACAGGGAGACACTAGTGAGATGTCAAAAAGGGCTTTTAGAGTTGGAAAAGGACAATTCTTTTCTTTCTCATCTGCACTGCATGTTCATCAAAGCTATCATCATGCGATCGTGGTGATTACACCACTGAATAGTGTATTAAAACCAAGCAGAAAGCCTTCAGAATCATCTCCAAAAGAGACGAATGAGTACTCTATTCATTGCCTGATTAGAAATGATAGAAAATTGCTTCACGCGTATCTGTTCTTAATCGTGAAAAATGTAAATGTCGCTTATCATATTATATTACCAAAGCTAGAAACTGTGAAATAAACCATTCCCATTATGCCTTCAGATAACAGATTAGCCTACTAGCTAAGCATACAATGATGCAAATGTTTGCCACTTTTCTATAATATCAAAATTGCAATTTAAGCAACTTCTCAGCCAGCTCAATCAATGCTAAAACGGCTCAATTCTGTTTATTAATTAGCGTTATACACTGCTAACGACACTGACTTTAAACACCAGAATTCAGCTGACGAATGGTCAAATCAGTGATTTCACCAAGATGTTTCTTGTTGATCTTGGAACAACAGTCCAATCAACCAATCAGGTTTGAAGGAGAAGTTAATTGATAGTTGTTAATCAGCTGATTTTGGGAATACATTTTGGGTAGGGTTAGGTTTAGGGGGAGGGATTGGGATAAAGATCATGTCTTACTAATCACGGCGACCGGCTCCAATTCTCCAATGAGAGGGACTGAAAGACTGCATTTGTGCAACTTACATTTACAACAGCACTAATTCAAAGACCCACTGATTCGTTATCAGGGTGTCTCAGAAGCCTAAAGATAAATAACATCAGGTTATTCCCAGAGAGTTACGGTCATATGGAAACATGCGTATGTATAATGTGCTCCTCTAATTCACTATACGCACACCGAGGGACTGTTACGAGTGGAATAAATCAGAACGGACAGACACTGATCACAAGCCATTTTCCAAGCACACTCAATACTGGTCTGACTGATGAAAGCACAGATATCTGGAGTGGCGGAAAGACAGCGGGAATCTCGCTAATTTCAGAAGGGAAGGGAAAAAAAGAAAAAGCATTGTACTTTAAACAGCTTCCCTAGAAGTAAGACAAATTGGGCAGCGTGGCGCAGTCCGCAGGCTGCGTCTCGACCCGCTCTCTCTCTCGATGGAAGAGGCCAGCATCCTCCCAAGCATTAAAGTGGAAAACCAACTACACTGCAAAAATTTAATGAGAAGACTCGCAACTCCAGCCTAACACTGGCTCACTGACACAACGCTCCTTGGCATGTGGTTATTTTCCCCTTCTCGTCTTTTCTTTCCTCTTTTCGCTATGGAAGCAGAGGAAATATCAAGGGGCTGTAACCGGCCTGGCCCTCTCAGTCGTGGCCTAATGCAACACTAATGTGTTTTGTCTGTGAAAATGGGCATTCTGAATACGTGACCGTGCTTCTCAGAAGCGGCACGGCATTGCCTCATTTATACGGTCACTGAGAGACCACACACATCCACGCACAAACAAATAATTTGGTGCCGCAATTTCCGAGGCTGATGTGATATATGGAGGGTGTCTAATAGTTAGCCTCACTCCTTTTCTGCCTGTTTTTCCTGTATTTTTTTTTTTTTTTTCAGAAGGGGACAAATAGTGTGGGGAGAATTAGAAATACCAAAGGGAATGAACTGGCCTAGAAAACCATTAGGCTACAATTCCCTGACTGACAAACACCCATCACATGGACAACATCACCCTAAAGGCTGTATCATTACAACCAGTTCCCAACCTCCAAATTAAGGTTATTTCTCTGTTGCAAGCAGGCCTGGTCATGACAGCCAGCCCATCAAGGGCTCTGTGACAAGATTGGCCTTTTACGCTGATCCAGACCGGATCACAAAGCCTAAATCCCAGCCATTACCTTTCAAGAATAAACCGAAAAACTGGCATCAGATTATGAAGGGACAGTTCGACTTACAGGCAATTTAGAAGCAGGAAAACCGGAAAGTGGATTTCGCAAAAGCAGATTTAAAGTTGAAAAAAATGAAAAAATTATACACCTTCATGTTGTTCCAAACCTGTTGATAAAACTACACTATGAATTTCAATGGGGTCCAAAAGAATCTTGACTTTAATTGTAAAGACTAATTAGTTTTTTTGACAGTCATACAGATTTGCAACCACGTGAGTTTGTTATTATCTTTATGTATTTTTTCCAGTTGGATCAAAAAGTAAACAAAAAAAAGCTTCACAGCTTTCTCAAAAAGTGGTTAAAAGGGAAAATGTATTTAAAGAGTACTGTGTGGGTTGGTGCTACAATAACAAATGAAGTTTCGCACTTAGCGCTAGCGATTTACTGCGCCACAAAAGCCTTGATCGATCGCCTTGACAAAAAGCAGAATAAATGCTGCGGATACTCTAGAGTAAAAGTCTGCACTGCGTAAAATTAGCATGCATCTTTTAAACCCGAAACTCACGCAAAATACTCCCCCTGGTGGTCAAAACGTGGAAGTCTAAGTGTAAACGGATGCTGTTACGTTGTCGAGTCTCGGTTGCATTACAACATCCGTTAATATCGCAACACCCACCGTGGCTCATCAAACTGTAATTAAATTCTCTCTCGTTGATCCATCCATCACTTGCTCGATACAAAGAAACATGAACACTTTCCACTGTTTGGTTTCAGATCTCATTAATTTAATATCATCTTTGCCTTTTTAGATGCGTGTTGGTCTTTACGCGTTAGCCTGGGGTCTTTGTTGAGAGGAGGAAGAACTGGCATTTAAATTGGAGAGGGCCAGCAGCCGGTATACGTTATTAATGAAGAGACTTTTACGTTTGTTACTCCATACTCTGCTAATTATGACCTTAGAGAGGGGGACGGGGGTAAGCAGGAGAACGAGGCGCTGGAGGGGGGCCGGGTTATGTGCAAGGAGAATTAGCGCTTAAGTCTCCCAGAGGCTCAAAGGTTTCTTTCGTCTCCTGGCAAACTGTTCCAACCCCCGTTCCTGTGCCAAATGAAAATCTCTTTCAGAACCTCCAGTCTGGGTGAGGGAGAGAGTTAGAAACAGAGAAAGAGCGAGAAATAAAAGAGTGGCAAAAGCAAACATGAAGAAAATCTGAGAGACAGTGGAGCCAAAGTACACAGCTTTGGTCTCCTGCCTACAACCACTACAACTTTCAATGAGGCGAATCGTTATCGCTACCATATTCGCATCAAGCTAACATTTCAAAAAGCACTGCACTATAAGAGGGGAGAGCTGTTGCTATGCATCGCGGTGATGCTGTAACAATCAGTGCTGCAGAATCCGGCTTTCCAAAGACCGACTGACAAAGCGGCACATAACAGAACAAACAAACAAGCAAACAAAATGAACTTGAACAAAACCAACGCAGCGTACATGTCTCTACAAAGCTAATATTTATCAAAGCGTACAGGATTAGGGGCTCAACATCAAAACAGTGTTGTCACAATTAATTTTTTGGCCAGAATTACACCACCACCCTTCTTTCCCTTTGTTGCACTCTGTACTGTGAATAATTGAAACGTTGTAATTTTTACAGATCACAAAAATAAAGCTCTTTTGGATTACACAAATACTAAAAACTATATGCTCAGCAGTGTTATTTTAGTATCACTGAGGTACTTTTAGTTTATATTTATATTTTGAATGAGTTTTTATGAGGTGTGTGTACAGTATAGTCTAGGTAGTTACTTTTTTTAGTTTTAGTTATTCTAACACATTAATATACACAAAACTAAAAGAAAATTTTTCATTTGTAATATTTTGTTTTAGTTAGTTGTTTCAGTTAACTATTTTTTTTAAGTAAGATTATATATATATATATATATATAAATTAGCTTCAGTTTTGTTTTAGGCTATGTTTACACAAGAGTAATGTACTAAAATGATATATATACAAATCTTTCTTTGCTTATTTAATGTACAGACTACAATATTAAAGTGATTCCGGTTCGCTCAGATCAGCGGAAACTACTACATTATGGTATTATGCATGCCAGGCCAGTAGGTGGCGATGTCACTTTGTAAAGAAACACTATGGGCCTGTGCACATACCTATAAATGTAAAATGTAATACAAATTCACATGATGTTACCATTTTTACAAACAACTGAATCGTCATACAAAAATTGCAACTTTAAAACCCAGGTTTTCTGGCCACTAAAACACTGTCGTTGTGTCATTTAAATGGATAACTATAACTATAATAACTATATAACTATAATAGTTAACTATAATAACTCTAATGCTCGAGGTCTTATTTAAAGATTGTAATACGAAGTACCTTATGCCTCTGACATA
>JAUMHR010000060.1:3701372-3712552 GCA_032361145.1 Enteromius fasciolatus | reverse complement strand
CTTGTGTTTCCATAAGGTCTGATTGGAAGACCTGAGAATGTCATACTCCCTGGAATTATACATCAGACTTGACGCCTCCAGCGTTACATAAAATCTCATGCAAATATGCAGAGCTTATCAGTCTCCTCATGGTTGAAATGGCTTGTGCATCTCAGGCTCTCTTCCTTTTCTGGCTGCTGTCTATCAGCACAACAAACCTGAAGAGCCTGAGAGAGGCTCACCTATCTCTCACACAAGCTCAAGGTCATCTTAAACCAGAAGCCGTTAAATATATGTCCATATGAGCCCCCAAAAATCAGAGTCCTATGGTTTCCCGAAAAACACTGTTAGTGTGAAGCTTTATTGTGGAAATGTATAGTCGAGGTTTCATCCCTACTCCTCTGATCCTTCTGAACATCGGATTTGAATCAGCGGTTAATAAACAAATTAATGACAATTAAAGCATTTTTTCTCATTTTTTGACTCCAAAACTACGCCGCTCCTTAGATCTTATTAAGCATCATTTGCATCTTCTATGCAGAACGAGCAAAAATAGTACAGGTTAATTTCGTCCGTTAACTCATAAACCAAAATATGGTTTTATTTATGACTTTTGGCACAATAATAATAATAAATCATGAACCTACAATAAAAACTCTATATATTTTAAATATTACTAAAAAAATTATACATAAATTTAATGCAAGCAATTTTTGCACTATGTTTAACCAAGTTTGAAATGTTATGCATTGCTCAGTTAAAATAAATAAATAAATAATATATGATGAAAAAAAAAAAAAGTTATGAGGAATTATACATACAATGATTTCAAAAGAAAGTATTTACTTGTAAACAGTAGTATCTTGAGCACCTGGTCGATAACAAATGAGAATATTACCCGAGTCAATAATCGACGTATCTTTAATATTGCATATGCACACATATCTTTAAAAATCCTAGACTGTCTGGAAGAGAAAGCTAAAGCCTAAATCACGAAAAAAAAACTAAGGAATGAAATGCTGCTAAGTTAACACTTAAACTAACGATGACTTAACTCCATTATGCATTATAACTGCTCAGATCAGTAACGCCTGCTGAAAGACATCGTCTAATGCCTTTCCAGTAACGGAGATCAGTGTTTTGTTTAGAAATAACGGGTCTGCGCGCGGATAAATATCAGCACAGGATCATCTGGAATATTAACAGACATCATGATGAACGTTACAGTGTTTGAGCGTTCCTATTCCACGTTTTACAACTGGAAAAGAAAAAGCCTCGCGTGGTGTTAACTGTGAACATGGGTTGTTTCCCAATTACGCAGCCAATGCAATAGCTCGTAATGCTTGATGGAGCGATTTGAAAATCATTTTTATCCACCTCAAATCCAACTTACCGGGGTGACAGTGTGCCCAGCGGAGCACGAGCGAGGAGAAAAGCAGAGGCGGAATCCACCAGCAGCAGCAGCGCGGTCGCAGTAGCCTCCGCATGTCACACTGTATACATGGAGATCTGGAATAAGGCAACTGTTGACAGAGTTATCCTCCTGGCGAACAAAAAAAAACTCCCACAAACAAGCAATGCAAACGCACTGGACGCGTTTTAATGTTTCTCGACCGCCTCCTTTAAGAAGTCCTTTGGAGAGATTTTTTTCTTTTCTTTTCTTTTGAAGTTCGACCGAGCCAAAAGAAACAGTTCTTTTCTTCTTTTCTCTTTCTCTCTCTTTCAGATGGCTGAGCTTGTAGTCCAGAAGAGAAGCATGTCAAGGGGACGGTGGATTAAGAGAGAGATGTTAGAGGAGCAGTAGTCCATGCATCAGGCTGAAAACACAGAGACAAGAGTTGGAGCGGCTCTGGAAGCTTTCCATTCCGCCATCCAGGAAGTAGCGCATGAGCTGAAGTCTGGCAGAGACTTTAAAACAGGCTTGGAAGAGAGAGAGAGAGAGACGGAGAGAGAGTGAGAGAGAGAGAGATCCGCTGGATCCTAGCGCCGAGCGCGTAACGGAGCTGCTGCTGCTGCTGTCAGTGCGTGATGGACGCACAAAGGCGCTCTCCTTCTCTCGCTCTCGCCTTTATCTGGGATAAAACCAAACGGATAACATCAGTAATAAAATCACTGCATGCAAGCTCTGTGTCTGGAATTATCAGCGGGATCTTCTACATGAAGAAGAGTGTTGTGTGATTCAAAATGCATATGTTTTCACAACGAATGTAGAAATATGTCACCTGATCTTTTAGAAATCCTCTAATATTGATTGATATGATTGATACTCAAGAAAATGTGTTGTTATTATCAATGTTAAAAAGAAGCTGTGCTGTTTCATTTTTATTTAGAAAGTAGATTCCGTTCAGACCAATTCGCACGAGCTCCCAAATTCCGACTAATTAGTACAACCTTGTACGATTTGTCTATAACCCCGTGACGGGTAGGTTTAGGGGCGGGGTTACGTTTGGGTCATTCGTACAAATTCATACGAATTGGCAACTCTAAAATACGTACGAATTGCCGTGAGATCAGGTTGTTCAGACGTCCAAAAAAACATGGCTTTTATTTAGCAATTCATTCTTTTATTATTTCAGCAATGCATTCAGTTTATCAAAAGTAACATAAAAAAATGTATAACGTTACAAAATATTCTATTCATATATGTATATGTTTTACTTTGAATTAATCATCAAAAAATAAATAAATAAAATCCTGAAAAAAGCATTAAGCAGCAAAAACAGTTTTTCGACTAATTAGCATATCATAATGGTCTCATAACAATCAAGACTGGATTAATGATGTTAAAAACTAATGGGGAAAAAACACAATTAAAATAATAATTAACTAATAAAAAAAAATGTTATCACACACACACGCATACACAATGCACACACCTAGACACATTCCTGTACATATACATGTACAGTATACAATATGCATATTTTAAATAAATATAAATATTTTGGTATATAAAATGCTATGTAATCCAACTACACCATACATACTAAAACACTTTACACACACCTCAAATATATATTTAAAATTTCACATGCACAACATAGACAAAAAGAGAGATTCAGAGCAAACATCGTGACTTGGAGTAAGTGAACGATGAGCACACGTGAGTCCGGTGAGGACGTTAAGATGCACAACGAGAGCGAGAAGAGAGCATATCACAGGTGGAGGTTTGTGAGGTCTACTCATCCACCTACGGTGTGTTTGGCCTACTCGCACGCGTAGTACGATCTGCACACAGACCTTGGAGAACAATAGCAGCAAGAGCTTACTGTGGAGGGTGAGAGTGGGTTCAGACAGGGGTTTGAGGGGTGTGCATTTCTACACTGCATATTAATACAATACAAGGTTATATCAAATATTAATAAAAATGACTTGTAGTTATTATTTGGAGTCCGTAATGTACGTGGAAACTCTTCCAGTGTTATAAGTTGCCTTTGGCAATGTGAAAAGAAAATAAATTGCATGCTGTTGGCAACATTCAATAGATTATCTAGCTGAAAAGAGTTCACTTCTTTTGTGAACAATATAAAAACATACAGTCTATGGATCATTCATGAGCTTAACCCTGTTCTTATTCTCAGTATTGTTTTTTTAATTGGATTTTCCAAACAAAGACATAGAGCAGCTGTCTATTTTATAGCATTTATTTCATTAAATACCACTCATGTGAGTTTATTTATTTATTTATTTTTAATGTTTGTCCTTATGCTATTGTTATGTCCTGTCCCAACCTATCACTCAGTCCTACCACATGTTTTTTTATTGAAAAATTATAAATGAATCAGTAATATGGATACAGGAGGACATGCCATTAAAAAGCCTTCTTAAACTGAAGTGTGCTGTCAGTTAAGAACGGGAGATTTTTATTGGCTAGGAAAGATCTTCTCTTCTAAAGAACTCGACTTGGCTGCTCTTGACATTGGACAGACGTCGCATAAGAACAATAAGAAAGAAGTACTCAGCGCTCCATGACTAATGGACTACTAATATATATATATATACAGTATATATCCAAAGAGATGTAATGGAATTGACACGTACACTTTCATCATTCTCTGTAAGTACACCGGCAAAACACATTGCAATTTTTATGTATAAAACTATTATAATCGTAGCAAACAAAGTGAAATAATCATAAAACTGTCCCTCACATTATTTCCTCCACAACCAACCATTTTGTATGAAATCCTATTTATCAAAATCCTATATTCGGTTACCAAGGAGACTACAGCGTATGCTTAACATGAAATATGATTCGTGTATGTGAGCACAACAAAGAAAAATCAAGGTGAAAATCAAGTGAACCAAATATCTGTGTCGTTTCTGGTCATGCTTAACCAATCAAACATGGGGATAATAATAATAATAATAGTAGTTTCACTAAATAAAATTAATTACAAAATCCGCTTACATAATATTTGTGTTTGTTCTGTAAATATTTATTATGTATTCATAAATAAAGTGTATATTTAAAAAAATATGTATTTACACATCTATATTTAAATCGTTATACTTTATATTATACATACATACATACATTTAATATATAAAAAATATATTTTTTTTTTCTGAAATATATACATGTTTGTGTGTGTATTTTTATATACATAATAAATATACACAGTACATACAGTAAACATATTAACTAACATAAAAAACAATGAACATTTGTTGAATATTTGTTAACTTTAGTTCATAAAAATATAATAATTCAGTGTTCAATCAATCACGTTAGCTCACAGTGTATTTATTAAATTTATGCTAAGAAACACAACTCACGCTTTTAATAATGCATTAGTAAATGCTGAAAGTACCATTAACTAAAATGAATAAATGCTGAAGAAATATTGTTCATTCTTAACATTAATGTTGTTACTAATACTTTTTAACCACAAATGCTTGTCTTGCACTATCTAGACCTAACATATTACATAATCACATATATGTGACGGAGTACTGTACCAACCCAGTGTTTACACCAAACATTACTGTAATATTCTCCTTTAATATTGAAAATAAAGAAAGTCTTGTACGACACAGAGGTGACAGATCTTAGGACACCTGAACTGATCGTCTCTTCCTGAAATAAACATGACTGAACATCAGAAGGTGTTTTGTTTCAATCACAGAAAGACGTCAATACACACCATTTTTTGAGCTCAAGTCCGCCGATGTTAAACTATTCCTGTCTGGTTTGTTCAACAATAGCAGATTCTGCATTATTACTTGTCAAAACGCCTGTAAATCAAACTCTCGCCGACGGGTCAATTTGTACGAATATCAGATTGGAGCTCAACTTGACTTACTTGTCTCACTTTTTAAAACGAGTCTTTTGCATCAAATTAGGGATTTTTTTGTTTGTTTTTTGTTTTTTTTGTCAAACCAGAAAATCCTTAGATTTATTTTCATATTAAGGAAGAACTTCTTCAGCATCTGTTATTATTATATTAGTATTATTATTACTATAGCTACGGCTTCCAAGAATCCATTAACTCTGACATATATTTGTTGTCGGAGCCACTTGAATTAATATATTAATTTTAACAATAGAACGGCGAGCTAATGGCTGCCGGTAGGAGGGGAAATAACAGCTGCCAATGAGAGTGCACTTTTATTATAAGTCATTCTGTCATATCCAGATGTTGCCCCATTTATCCAACATCTGCATGACAGTAAATCAATATCCCACTCGATACTAAGCGAGCAACAGACAAACCCTAAATATGCCATTCATGCCATTTTTCACTGTAGTCTGACTCTTAATGTCATATGCGGTATAACAATAACTCTGTCCTTCACTTTACTGAAATTTATCACTCATAGCTATAAAAGGCCTCATAAACTTTGCAGCTGCCAGCACACTATCTTTGACTCTTTTTAGATTAGCACAAAATGTCTTTGGTGGCTACGTTTAACCAAGTGTTTAATTAATAGTCATGTCATTTTCCTTAGGGAGGTTTTCCCCCAGTTTTAAAGCTAAATCAGCTGTCCAGTCTAATTAAGTCAGCTAATCAATTTCTCTACAATAATCAATCAGTTCACTGCATATGGGAAACATTATGACTGCAGGGATACTAGAAGCAACCCATGGATGTCAACATCCTAAAGGAAGTCAAGACCTCAGTTGTAACATTGGGTTAATCAATCAGAAATCACATGAGCACAACCATCCTGAGGTAAACAAAAATTTCAGAACATAATAACATATCATAAACAAATTTAGGTTAATTACAGCATGTTTTATTGTGAGATATGGTCAAGCAACTAATGGGGTTTTACTGTAATATTACATTTAACTTTATTTTAGTCTATTTAATGACAAAACGCTTTTTTATTTTATTTTATTTTTTTGATGTAACTCATAAAACAACGCCACTGAAACTTTATGTAAAGCAAAGTACAAGAAGTATATAACTAACGACATGCAACTGTACATCGAACATCCTGAAAGTGGTTGACAGCAACTACAAAATGATGGGAAATGTAGTTTTTTGGCACATTGTGTTGCGCTCCCGCGAAAGCTTAAAGAACTACGTTTCCCAGCATGCCCTTCACAGTCAGCGTCTTCTGCTCGACACGGAAGGTGAGTGCATGTGTTCTGTGTGGACGGTGTGAGATGTCGTTTGGGTGGTGTGATCACGGTCTCTTTAAATTCGTGTTTAATAATACGCATGTGGAGTTTATGTAAATGTATTTAGGTGATGGATGGTTAATGTCACGAATTATGTCAGCGCGTCAGGCGAATGTAAACATATTACTCTTTATTTTGTGACAGCGTCATGCAAATCAGTCGTTGCATGTGATGTGAAAATATGTCTCGGTCAGCAATATGTGAGGCAGAGTTAAATGAAGATAAAAACATAAATTCAGGCATGCCAAGGCTAGAATGAAAAACCTGTTTAAATGTTGAAATGCCGGTTAATAATTTTTTTTTACTATTGAAGGCCTTTCTTATGTGTGGAAGCTCTTATCAAACGATTATTCATTGTGTTAAATATTATTTATATTAGAATAGACCTATATAATTACTTTTGAATTATTATAAGTATTATTACTATAATTAATGTTGTTTTTCATTCCATAGTATTAATAAAAGTCCCCAGTAATCTTTAAATCACCTATTTTTTTTTAATTTTGTTTGTCTCATTATTAAACAGTCACCCCAAAATCATTTAATGCTACCTTTTAAAGACATTTCCAGTTGTTAAGACAATAACAAATTAAAGACATGCATTTATATTTTAAACATATAGGTTTATGCCCTTCCTGCACCTTGATTTTTACAAATTTACATGCTCCTGAACATTTTTCCATTCAACCAAGGTTCTAAGGTAAAGTTTAAGGCTGGTGTTTGTCCCAGTTTTGGATGGATTTCCATGACCCTCCTATATGTAATTACTCTATAAGATGATTCAAATGTAAATGAATTGGCTAGTGATTTGTGAATCATTAGTTTAAAAGAGTAAGAACACTTAAGGTTACTTATCTCACAGAAAAGCATAAAGAGAAAATAAAAATGCATTCATTACAGAAATTTGCATAAATTTCAGCATATTATTAATCTTTGTTGTTCCAGTGGTAATGCTTTTGCCAGGTTTTAAAACACAAATTTAAGATGTCCTGCTAAACCTCATCACCCTGGCTCGTGACGATGTATATTTTGATGTGTGCTGTATCATGACGGTACCCCATGTAAAGTCAAAAAAGGCCTTCTTATGAGTGCAGTTTTCTGGTAAACGGGGCCAAAGTTCGAGAGTTTAGGTGTGAGAGTGGGAGCAGAAGGTGGAACCGGGTGTCCAGCTGCATTTTTCATTAGACTAACTTGATTAAATGTATTTTAATTACCTCTATCTCAGCGGTGCGGTTGAGAGATGTCACATGGCTCCTCCTTTTAATGTCTGCCATCTGTCTAGACGCCCTGAGAATATAAAGAGAGAAATGGACCCCAAAATCTTTTCCTCTCACCTCATCTAATACTCGCATGCCCACTTATAGAATCTGAGAAACCGTTTTTCCAGTATTGAGTTTTCTTGCCACAATATGATCCGATCCAGCTGATATCTTCACATCGATGGGAAATATGTGGATATTTGCATCCTGTGGTAACTGTGGCCTTCTTATTTAATGGCAGTGCCAAAGCCCTTAGAGATCCTTTTCAGCCGAAGATCGGTCTCCAGGTCCAGCTCATGCCAATGCAAATGAGTAGATGAAGTGAATAAAGTGGTGAAATGTGGCCTCGGTGCTCTCTGACTCTCACTCGGAAGCGGTGCGTGGAGATTTGCCGACAGATATGTATAATGTAGGAGAGCGGCCATCAATTATGCACCTTTCATTCATGCCACAGCAATACCTAATTGATTTGATTCTGTTTGCTTCATGTATAATTGAAAAGGCACAGGTCCTGTGCGTGGCTTTCAGACACTGGATGTTGGTGACGTGTGTTATCAGGCTTTGAGATTGGACAGATCTCTTAAAGGGCAGGATCGCTTTTGGTCTGATACTGGTCCAAGTTAAAAGAACCCATCCTAAGAGTAAATGGCCCACTTTACTTCTGGTGTTAATATGTTTTGTGCATGTGTGCTGTTACGATATGTGAACCATACTGTTACGAATTTCTAACCATACTGATCAGGTACAATGAGCAATAAAATCATATATTGTAATTTATTAATATATATATATATATATATACATTTTTCCAATATTCTTGCCAATATTAGGTTTAAACTTGTTAGCTCAAGCCCAATCCAGTTGATATCTTGACATCGATGAAAAAAAAGGATATTTGCATATATATATACACAAACATACACATACATTTATAAATATTTTTGCAAGTAGCCTTCATGAGTTTGTTTTCTTTCTTATTTTTCTTTTTTCATTTAGTGCAGTGTTGCCTTCATAAACCGCTAAAATACAGACCTTGACAAACATAATTATTTTAAAATGTGATTTTAATAATAAGAGATATTTAATGGAGGAAAATGAAATCAAGCAATGTGTGCACTAGAAAGTAATGCTTTACAATATACTGAGTGAAAATAGTGTGTGAAAGTCAACTTTTTAAACAGCAGTTTTATAATATTGTTCTTAATTGTGGACTCCCATGTAGTGTTGAGAGTACAGCATTACCAGTAATGTGAGTCACGTAATCTGAATGCTGTTATTAAGTATCTAGTAAAGTGATACATTAATTTTCAATTTACAATAGAGTTTTTTTTTTCTTCTAATAAGTGACCCAAGTTTCTTTTCCCATTTATTCACTGGCAGCTCTCCTGTAATGAGTGGCCTAATGGATAAGGAGTTGGACTTGTAACCCAAAGGTTAGGTCCCAGGTCCGGCAGTGATTGTGGGTGGAGTTAGTGAATAACACATTCACGTCTCGCTGCTGTGTGTGTGCACTTGGATGGGTAGTAACCTGTAACTTCCCTAGTTATTACCTGGTTATAGTAATTACTACAATAAGTACATGTAGTATCTACTACATGAAGCACAGGACTGTAAATAATGGCTACCAAAAAAGCAAATAAGCAAGGTGACAAAAAGCACCATCAATATATCGCTTGCCATAAAGACTTTCCATAAAGAGCAAGTAATGCAGCTGTTTACTTTTTAATAGAGTAATGCAGTATTAGTTTAAAAAAGTAACTTTCTCCAGCACCATGTACCCGTAACCTTCCTAACTTGCTGTTTTTGACACGGACTGTTTACAGAAGTGCACCAAAACAGCTTTGGGTTTCTTTTCTTCTCCTCACAGCTTTTCCCAAAGTCCCCACATGGTACCCTTGATTTCAGTAGATAGGGGGGCTTTTGTGCCCTGACCTTTAAAGGTGAAAGGCCCTGCTCGGTCAGTCTTTCCCCTCTCGGTGGGAGATGCGAATGCTTTGAGGAAGTGTTTATTATCGATGACAGAACATACACACCCTTGAAGGTCTGATTCTGTCACCGTGTTCTCGTCAGGGGGGCTTGTGGTTCTAGAGCGCCGGTCTGGATCAGAACGGCTACTCTGACAGCGTGGACCAGGCCTGAGGATTCATTCTCAGTGCAGAGGTCAAAGGTCAGCCTTTCAGAGCAGCCAGGGGAGGGCCACCAGAACTCATACTGCAGCATCAACTCCTCTCTGCTTCAGACTTTTCTTACATTTACATGAACGTGCATGACTTGGGGCATATTTTTTTTGTATTTCAGGTTCAAAGAGAGTGTAAGTGGGGTATTTTTGGATAGAATGAAAGAAGGTGAATGCGGAACTTCACATTGCAAATGAGTTTTGCCTCCGCTCCAGAAGGTATCCAGTCATCTGGAAGTGTTTTTTTATTCATTAGTGGTGTTTGGTATGGCAAAAATTAATATTGCTGTTAATTAGAGTTACTGATTTGGGTCAGACCTTTAATTTAATTTTTGAATAGATTTGAAAACGACATAAATGTGCATTCAATTATATATTTAATATATAATGAGTTTTAGCGTCATTAGAAATTCTTGGCTTTTCCGTCTCCTTTTGATCGAAGCAAAATAAACTGCATACATCCATTATAAAAAGTGCTCCACAAGGTGCTGGAGGGTTAATAAAGGCCACATCTACTGTGTTAATATTTGTCTTTTAAAAAGAAACAGTAGTAGAAACAATTCCAGTTATGTAACAGAAAAGTCATTATAATAATTTTTTTTATAATAAAATAAACTGCTTTTTGTGCAGTTTAAATGTTCATTTTACAAGAAATGTACCAACACAGCCTGGCAGGGGTTATGGTATATTATTATTTAGGAGATATATTCATTTTCTTAAAAAAAAAATTATATATATATATATTTTTATAATTTGTATGGTATACATCATCATGTTTTCTTTAGTAGAAAGTGACTTCTAATTTGTTTCTTTTCCAGTGTTTGAGTTAACTACAAACGAACAGTAAATCACTCACACTTAAGCAACTTATTAAACTTCTGCATTATATTCCATGATAAAAACATGCTGAACGGGCATTGATCTAACCATCAAGAGATGAATGGATTATAGATGTCTGTCTTGATATTACAATTCTGGCTCATTCTGATGAGCCCGGGATCTTTTTAAGATTTACTGAAGATGAACAATGCAATTAATTGACAGTAGTGTTCATTTAAAGCTGAATAAAGGCAGAAATGGGACGGTACAATATCCAATACAGATCACTTTAGAAAAAAGGAAAAGGTCTGATTAA
>JAUMHR010000060.1:3647912-3658780 GCA_032361145.1 Enteromius fasciolatus | reverse complement strand
TCCGCCCACTTTAGGCTTCAAAAACGCGTTTCAGAAACCTACGAGTGACGTCACGGACACTACGTCCATTTTTTTTTTACAGTCTATGTCTAACAGCAATCAGTGCACTGTGATTAGTTGAATATCACAAGCGTCTGTTGGAAATGTTACGCTCCTTACCAAAACGTGATGCTGCATCCCAGCACTACTGTATGACACCAAAAACAATAAAACGCATTACAAACGAGGGATTGCATCCAGTGGAGAGATAATTACTGATTATCATGACTATCATGACAAAGTACTGTCTTTTTATGCACAGCATTGCATCGTGCCTCGTAAACATAACAGCATGTCTGCATTCGTGATCAGAGTAACGACAAATAACAAGCACTGCCCTTCACTGCTCAAAACTCATGACTGAATAGTAAGTAGCAGCTTCTTTTAATAAGAAAACCTAACTTACTTGAAGGTTGTGAGTCAGAAGCGCCCGACTGTCCTTGCAGAGTTTCACTGTATGGTCCATGTGCACAGCCAGCTTAGACTGCTCTGTCAGCTTCAGGAATCAGTTCTCCGGTAAATGTGCTGAACACACTCCGATATCTGTGTTCAGCTGTTCTGGAACAGTGTTGGAAACACAACTTAACACTGATTTCTAGTCGTGTCTCTTTTGGAAGCACAAAGAAAGTAGTTTGACTTTCACAACGACACACAGCGTCTCCAGAACATGGCGCCTGCAGCAACACTACAGACAGAATAATAGCTCTATAACTTTTATAAAGAATATCTCTTTGGTTTCGAAACTTTAATCTTTGCAACTTTATGGATCTTATCTATGCACAGATTGTAACAGGAAAATGTGAAATCACATAATTAAAATCCCATAAATAATTAAAATATTTGTAATGATCAAATATTTATCTTTTAATTATCTTTTGTTCGTTTTTTCTTTTATTAATCCACAGGGTCAAACATGCTTGAAGAAACTCTGTTATATAGTATCTCGTTCACAGATGCAGTGTTCAGGCAAAATTGCAATCCCACTTCTCTCAGTTGTCATCCTGATGTTCTTGCTAATGTTTTAGCTGTTCTGCTTCATTTCATGCATTTGTTTTTCTTGTCTATTGGAATAAAAGCTGCCTGATGTAATCTAATGATGGCAGTGACTTAATTGTCTTTCTGTTCACCTCAACTTTATCTCAGAGTATTGAAGACAGAGATGTCTTTCCGTTTCTCTCAGATGGGAATAAAGCAGTCGTCAGTTGTTTTGCTGGTTGACAGGATTAGTGAATGTATGGAAGAAGCAGAGGCAGTGAAAAGCCAGCTGCAGAGTCTGACTGTTAAATGTGCTTGTGTTGAGCTGAGAGACATGTGTTTTTTTAAAACAAAAAAGACTTTGGCTGATCATACTTCAATTCCTGAAGTGATTTTGTATATAATTGTATATTTATTAGTATTGGATGCCCAAGCTTAAACATTTTAAGAGCTTAAATGTTTGTCTCTGAGTGACAGTCAAGTAGTTTTTTCCTCTCTCTCTGTGTATGAAGGTCACACACACACACCGCTCTCATACCGCTCAGGTCCAGCAGAGGGGGGAAGCTGATCTCTGGGTCAGAATATATCGCCAGACTTGTCTTCACTGCCACATGTCTATATCTTTAACCACATGTTTTGTTTTTTGGTTTCAGCACATGAAGTGTAGTTTTGTGACCTTGGCATAAAGACGTTTTAAAAAAAAGGAAAAAAAAAAGCATTTCCTGTAAAATGAAGAATTTTCATAAGTAAATAATTCTGCCCCTTTCCTTAACACCACAATCTACTAAAATGTCAGCATACTGGAAAATGGTAAAAAAAAACTAATAAATAATAAAAATATTAGTGGTTATTTAGTTTTGGTTACCTAGTTTTTTCTTCTCTTTGTATAGCAGAATCTGATCTAAATACTCACGAAGTTGTACTTTGTGACTGTTATGTGCACATGTTTTTGTTTGTTCTGTTTCTTTTGTTCTTTGCAAACATTTTCTTCTGTATTTATTTGGGGGGGGGAAACAAGAAAAATATTGCTAGAATATGGCTATAAAGCCAACTTTTAAATCTTTTGATTTAATACTTTTTTTTTCCCAGTGGTGAAATGTTATTTTTCATTTTATGCAATATTTATTTATTTAGTCATTTTAAATCCTAACGTGATTCTCAGGGAAAATAATATCCAGATTTTGATGTGGTCTTTTTTTAGCTGCACACCTAATATACTTTCAGTTGTTATTTTTCTTTTTCAGATACTATTATGACGTGCTGACACAAGTTCCAAATGCTTTTCAGTGGTCACTTACGTTCTGTTTTTTGAAGCTTTTTTGAAAAATTGCTTGCCCTTCTTTTCAAGGAATATTTTGTTTTTATTTATTTTTTGTTATTTCTTGTTAATGAATTGCCTGTCAGTGTGTGGCCAAGTATTTTGCAGTGTTCACATGTTGTTTATTACTGCATGTCATTCAGTAAAAATTGTTTAATTTCAAAACGTTGATTACAATTAATATTATTTTTCCCAATATATTTTATCATTGAGGATTTATTTTTAAAAGTCTAAAAATCTCGTCTCGTTCTCGTGGACCCAGTGTCTCGTCTCGTGGGATAAGTGTCTCGTCACACCCCTAAAATTGACAGATGTAATCATAATAGAAAGCTCACTCTGCTTATTTAATTTATTTCACGGTTCAAATAGCGTCTTCTTTCACCTTGCGGTCATCAGAGATGTGAAGGTTACTTTAGAAGTGTACTGTAAATTTATATTTAATTCCATCAAGGTTGCATACGCAAAGAGATAAACATCGTTAGCTAGACTAACAGAGCATTTCATTGTGCAGCGCCCCCTGCTGTCCTGGAGAACCACAATCATTTAGCCTCCCAGAGTCATCTTATGATTGAATTCACTTTATTTGCTTTTTCATACCTCAGAAAATTGTAATCCTGCTTTTAAAGCCCATTTCTACTAAATTCATGATTTCAGGTAGTTAGCATTAAACACATTTTATATCTAAAACTATTTTAAACAGCGTTTTCTCATTGTGTCTTGAGGTTTTATGGTCTCATGTTGTTTTAGAGAGTATATGGAAATCTGTGGAGGCCTGCTTCATTTGACCTGGTGCAATAATGTGATCAAAATGGTCAAACATACGAACAAAACTTTCAAAGAAAGAAACTACGGCCCGCAACACGAAGTTAAATACTTTTCATTACAGTGCATTCAGAAAACGTTGAACTCAAAAACCTGGATGTTTATAAAACTGACAACTAACATACGTACGCCCCGGGCGTCTTCTATTGTTTTTGTTTATTCGTTTAGAAAACAATGGAAGCCAGACTATTTGGTAAAGTTCGTACGTCTGCAGCAGAAAGACGTAGGTGTGCAGGCGAGGATTTGAATATCAGCAGCTCTTTGTTTTACGAGCCTTTACGAGGCAGATACTGCGGCGACTTTAGCAGCCCTTGATGAGCCATTTAGCATGCTAATCATCTGACATCCTGCTCGTTAAAGAGGGAGAGAGAACGAGAAGAGGTAGAAAGAGTGGGTGAAAGCCAAGAAGAGTCTCTCTCGCTCCCTCTACGTCTGCTGTCCTTTGGGGAGCTTTGATAAAATGAATGCATTATTGCCTTTTCTCTGCCGCCCATAAATTAAAAGATAACAACAACATGTATACCGCATGAAGATTAGGTTTGTCGAAGTGCTTCTAATTATTTTCCGCCCAGCAAGCTGCGCCAGGCGCTCCGGTATTGATGAATAACTTTACGACGGCCTTCAACAAGCTGAGGTTGTTTTGGGAAAGGGGGCATGCCGTTTATGTGGAGACATGCTCTCTCCAGAGCGGTATTAGTTGCTCGGTTTGGGTGAGAAGTGGGAAAAAAATGTTTAATTAGCAAAGCAATAAAGTCAGAGAAAGAGCAATGCACTGCCTCACGCAGAAATTACATCTCCATGCCAATAGATGGCCCTTAGAGCTGCTGCCGGTGTCATTGTCCTCCTCAAATGCAATTCAGAGCAAGTTTTTAATTGCTGTAAACTCATGTATATTTATATCATGTGTCATGATTTTTCTTTTTTTTGTTTGTTTTGGATGCCAGTTTGTAGCTACTTCATTATCGGAACAGTGCGTATATCTGTGGCGGTGACACACACACACACTTCAGTCTAGGGCTGGCTGATATACATTATCTGATTTGTTTTTTTCACATCATATGATATTGATATTTATTATAAATGATATTAATGAATATGCAATGGAAGGACTTCCACGTTTGTTAGACCTCGACAATTAATGGAAATCTAACTTGCTTGTTCACAATTAACATTTCATTAAGGGCCTCATGAAATATATTTAGTTTTTCCCTAAATTTTGTGTTTTCTTTTTTTTTTTAATCTAGATTCTGTGTTTAATGATTAATAATTTTAACTCTTATAATTGTAATTATACTAATGTATGATGCTGCACCAAAGAACTGAATATGCACTCCTATTGTGTTATCACTCGATTGAATGGACGCATTATCAGTCGTTATCATCCCACTCATATGGGTCAGTAGGGGCCTGGTAGGCTTAGAAGGATGTTATCATCAATCGATGGTTTTTGTATCATAGTAAAGGGTAGGTTTAGGGTTGGGGTAGGTGTAAACATAATCTAATCGGTAGAAAAATTCATTTAATTTTTAGTTTTACCAGTAGGTGCAGCAGGCTCCTTCTGACCCATATGAATGGGCTGATAACCACTGATAACGGCCCATTCAATCCAGTGATAACTCCCTATTGCTTATGAAAGTGCATTGCGCAAAATTGCAGAATCGTCCCACCTTCTGAATATATGAGCGATGATATTATGCAGCGTCTGAAAAAGTCCCCAGCATTTTCCCACACTGCTTAATATCATTGCACCTGCTGCAGCCATGGAACAGCAGCAAAGTTTCTTGACTGTTTGGCGGGAACGAGAGTATGGTTCCTAGCCAAAAATCACAACTTTTCATTTTCCATTGGTCTTAGTACATGATGTGCAGTAACTACAGAAGTAGATTCAATGATCTTTGCTAAGCTAAGCTAAAAGTGCTCCACCAGACCCAGAGATCAGCGCAAGATGAACCTATTTTCAGAAGCAGAGGAATGTTCCTTTAAGTGAAGGTGTCCAGTCCTTTTCTTTGTAATTGGCATACATTTGATTGTACTCTCAATATGATATCACCCAGCTCTGCTTCACGATCTAAAATATGTGGGCCTCATCCATTCATATGAATAAATACTTGGGCAGCATGTGCACTCTCAAAGTCACCCCAGCAAACTAATAACGCGGATCCATGATCCTCACAGAAACCCGCGGAACGTTCTGGAATCCTTCGGCACGTGGCGGCTCTCAGCTGTTCATTTCGATGTAACCTTTAGCGGGAGCCTTTCAATATCCTTCCCAGATGGCTGGGAGAACAGCTTCCGTATCAAACGCGCTGACGGTGTTCGTTTTCGCCCTTGCTGTCTCCCTTCAGTCACAGCGACCCGTGCTCCATTTGGCTTATTTACCTTTTATTAGTGTTCACCCTCGCCTTGACATTTCATCAAACAGGCCACCGTCACTGATCTCGGGGTTTGTGTTACGAACAGGCCGCACACAAACACACACACACACGTGCTACGTGACCGACAAACAATCACAGCCGCTTGTATACACAGGCTCGTGCTTGAACCCGTAATATAAAAAAGCCACACCTGCTTGTCGGCACACAGGGCCAGCATGACCCTCTCCGTGTTTCTGCTGGAAATGATCTTAAAGGCTCCGGATGCTGCTGAAGTGCCTTTTTAATTTGGTATTAAAGGCTTAGTTTGAAGGCTTAAAGGGCATCATTTTTATCTAATTTCTGTTGTGGATTAGAAAATGTAATTTACACTTCTACGTACAGTAGGGTTGGGTTTCATTTGGTGGTTTTTTAATATTGGTGCCAAATTTATGTTTTTAAAACGGTACCAGCGCCATACCGGTACTGGGTTCTGGTACCCAACTCTACTTCTACATATTCCAATGTAAACATTTCTATTTTTTCACCTTTTTTGGTGGGAGGGATATATATATATATATATATATTTAAATATTTTATTGCTGCTGTGTCATGCATTGTTTTATTGCTGAGGCGCTATCTTACCCTCCTTCATCCCCAGCTTCCTTTGTCCACAGTCAGGCCTTTTAATATTCCTCAATCTATCAAACTCTATTATCTTGAATTATTGTGCTATTGTCACTCTATTCAATTGTTACTCTAGGTGGGTTGTTGGTGCTCTTCCCATTCTTATCCATGGCTGCATAGATGGGCTTGGAGTTTTTTTTTCTTTCTTTTTTTCTTCTCCTTTGTCCATAGTGCTCTTGGCAGATACAAAATGTAACAATTTTGCTTTGAAAACTAGCCAAATAATAATAATAATAATAAAAAAAAAAGTTTGATTTGATTTGATTTTTATTTAGTCAGTTTAACTATTATTTTTGTGAAATATTACCTTGGGAAGATGTAAGATTTTAGTTAACAAAGTGCAAATTCAAAGCATTGAATTTTAAATGATTTTTTTTTTGTATCTAGTAATACATTTTCTTGAGTAGCAAATCAGCATATAAGAATGATTTCTGAAGGATCATGTGACACTGAGAGCTGGATTAATGGTTCTGAATATTCAGTTTTGATATGTGTAATATTAAATGTGGTGGTAACACTTCAAAATACGGCTCCAAAATAATGCATTAGTTAAGCATTAATTAACGATTAATTTGTTCACAATTAAGCATTAGTTGAGAAAAAACACACTACTCAAAATGTTAGGTTAATCATTAATTACTAGTGTGTTTTTGCTCAACTAATGCTTAATTGTGAACAAATTAATCGTTAATTAATGCTTAACTAATGCATTATTTTGGACCCCTATTGTGAAGTGTTACCAATATAATGCATCATTTTTTTTTTCTCTCCATTTTTATTATATTTATTATATTGCATATACTATACTTTTTATATATATATATGCTAACATTGCTAACACAGCTATTTGTCATTGTATAAATATTTAACAATATTACAATTTTTTCTGTACTTTTAACTACACAGATGAAGCCTTGGTGAGCATAAAAAATTATCATCAATGGGAATTATAATGACTCTAAATGTCTGAATGGCAATATATATATATATATTAGTTATATTTTATTAAACATGTTTAACAAGGTTAAACTATTCTTATTAACACTTTATTTTTCAGTCTGCTTGTTACATGTACTTACTATTATAACAACAGTAAATTATGCATACATGCAACTAACCCTAAACCAAACCTAATCATAACCCTAACCATATACAGTAGTAAGTACATGTAGTTAATTAATATTACTATAACACTGTAACAAGACACCAAGAAATAAACTGTAACCGTTTTTTACAAGTTAAGTTCCAGAAATCTTGAGCTTTGAGATAAACATCTATTCTGTTTCTGGCTATTTAATTTCTGCTTCCAAATAACATAAACACAACATATTATTTACCAATTAAAAAGGCAGTTTCAGTGTTATGTGTTTTGCTAAATACCCTAAATGTGTCTTTTTGCGGGTCGACTTAACAAATATTCCGGTTTATCAAGGTTGTGTTTGTCACGATGGGAAAGGAGCATCCTCTGTGTCCCTGAGATTAGCCACGTGTTCGGCCGTATTGTGGAGATGTGCCCTGCGCCCGTTAATTGCCTAAGAGACGCCCAGTCACACACGCTTTGTGCATGAAAACACCTGTCACCGTCATTGTCTCTGATCCCTAAACCTGTTCCAGGCTGCTGGGGAGGGGTGTGTGTGAGCTTCGAAGGCTGGAAGCATAGCAGGATACGGAAATGCGGTTTGCCAACAGACAATTACGGAGGAAAGAGAGTGTAGTTGAGAGTTGTAACTACTCTCACACTGGGAAAATATGACTCTGAGCCAAAAAGCCAGCCCGGCCTCCCAGCAGCCCCTATTCCACTCACTCATGGTAATGCCCAATCAAACGCTGTGAAAATTTACAACAACACTTTAATTATTGATGCTTGTTCTCCTGCAGTAGACGCTTTGTGGTGTTTACACGATTTGGATCCGCAGTTGGCCGCTCAATATTTCGACAGTCAATAAACAAACACGAATATTTTTTTTCTCCTTCGAATTGGATAAATGAGCTTTATTATTGTCCTGCGGTGGGGGGGCAGGGTTTCATTTATAATGCGGTAAAATCTATGAAGTGTGAGATATTTCAATTTAGATCACAATTGGAGAGATTGAGCTATATTAAACCGCATTTTTCTGCCATGAATATCATTTTATGGATATTAGTTTTTGTGTGTGTGTGTGTCTTTTCAAGTTGTTCGATATCTTTCTTTGCCGCTTGTCTTTCATCATCGCGTCGCTGTATGTAATGGATCTAATTTGATATAGTCAAGGTTGTTTGCCGCCTCGGTTTACAACAGTTTAATTAAACGGTAAAAGAAAGTTGGAATGCGTGTGTAATTGAAAGCTAAATTAAATTATTGTATTTGCTCAGTCGAGATGCCTTGTGGGTATGCGGCAGCTTTCATTTTGCACGAGAGACGGATGCTCTGCGTGATGACAACCTGCTGCTGCCCGACGTACAGACGCACGCACACAAACAATATTAAAAACAATATTAATTTCATCAGCTATAACGCAATATGAATATCCTCCAGGCGGAGAGGCGCAACATTTTCAGTTATTAATTTGAGAGATTGTAATAACTCGACATGCTGTCTTCACCTGCAAATACATTATTCAAAATTAAATGATTAAAAATGGAGTTCAGCACTCCCTGGGACGCCTTAGACAGT
This sequence comes from Enteromius fasciolatus, assembly GCA_032361145.1. NCBI lineage: Eukaryota > Metazoa > Chordata > Actinopteri > Cypriniformes > Cyprinidae > Enteromius > Enteromius fasciolatus. The sequence goes on along the minus strand of JAUMHR010000060.1, from coordinate 3,649,935 downwards.
GTTGTTTAAAACCGGGTCCCATGGCCTTTTTGCAGCAGTTTTTACCCTGTAGGGAGAATTGTGATGAACCGAGGTCACAAACCTTGCCTTCTGATGAAGACGGTATGTGAACAAGACCATTAGAGTAAAGACCGTCTTCTACACTTGCAGCAGAAGCTTGAATTCATGAGAAATGTGTGAAAAAAAAAAAATCCTATTGAATGCTGCATGTCTTTCTACCTAATAAGAGTTCTAATGATTCAAGCTGAGCTCGTGTTAGTAAGGCTCTCTCTGAACGTTAATTACTTTAATATACTTCTTATGTTATGAAGTTTGTGTGTTTTAAATGAAATTAAAAACATTTTTGTTAATACAAGCTTAACACAAGTGCTGGGATATAATAAAAACGTTAAACGGGTAAAGTTATTGTCAAAAAGTTACTTACTATAACCTTTTGTTATAAATATTTTCAATATTTAATGAATAAAATTTTTTTTATTAGTTTAATTAGTAATTATTGATGTATGTCATCTTGAAAAATATGTTTTAGTTTAAATACACTTCTTTTGTTTTTCTGATATAGTATTTCTGATATATAAGTATAAGTTATGTAAGAAATATAAGTTATGTATGCTGTAAATATTTGAACAAAACTGTGTAATAGCTAGTGAATAAAATAAATAAATAAATCAAACATGAATAACGTGCCCTTGCAAACATAGTCATGCTTGGTGATTATTATTTGATGTCAAAATATTTATTTATGAAAATAAATATACCATATATATATATGGTCCCCGTAAGATAGCAGCTTCTGATGCGCTCGAGGCGATTGTTTTGATGTTCACCTTCATGCCGTTCCAAACCTTCACAAAAGAAGATCACACACACAGCGTCTTTATAAAATATAAAGGCTGGTTTCCCCGTATTTTCCCTGACCTCTTGACCTTGTTTCTAGCCTCGAGCATCGGTTGATTTTAGCCGCTGCATGAATTCCCTCAGCTCTCTTCCAGTGGCTCTAGTCATTATTGTGTTCTCCATTTAAGCCTCCTCAAATCCCCTTACAGTCTGAAGATAGATTCCTCTTTCTTTACAATGACAGCTTTCTGAAACAAGTACAAAAGTTATCACCAGACCTTCTGTGGCCCCCAGGGGCCTTTACCTGTAAGCACCGAAGCCACGTTTTGTCCACAGGTCTTGAAGCAGACAATTAGTACGCCTCGTTCTGCAGCGAATTACAGCTTTAAAGCACCTGAGACTGCACTCTGTACGGTTCCACTCTCTATTTAAGAGTCCTTTTCCAGGCTGTGCTTTTCTGGACTGAAGCTTTGAGTTTGAGAGTTATTGGATAATGGGCATCGCTGAAAGAATGCAACGTGAACTAAAGCACGTTTCTTCTTCTTCTTTCGTTTTTTTTAAAGTGAAGTGATATGGAGTTTGCAAAGAGAGAGGCAACTTACTGAAGCACCAAGGTCACTTAGTTTCCAACCTAAATGACTTTTTAACAGAGACGGTTTTGTATGGAAGTTGCAGGTTTACATCTTTTTAAATCGTGAGTTATAAAGTCAAAATTGTGTGAAATAAGCTTGCAAGTCTGACTTTATAACGCACTGTTTAAAAAGTCATCATTGTGAGATGTACAGTAACCTGTAAATGTGCAGAGAACTTGTGGTGGAGACGATACAATTGCGAGATATTAAATCAGAATTGCGTAATATAAACGAGCAATACAGAGAAATAATCTCATATTTGAGTTATGAAGTCAGAATTGCGTTATATGAACTCAAAATTGCAGGTTTTAATTACAAGCCATATTTTTTTAAGAATGTTTCTTTTTCCTCAAAATCGGCCTTGATAACTCTCAACTGAGTTTATATCATATAACTCATAATTGTGACTTTGTGTCTGCTATTTCTAAATTCATAACAGACTTTATAAAAGTGTATGATGCAATTCTGAGAGAAAAGAGTTTTGCTCTTAATAGTGTTACGATCTCTTTTGACTGTATTTTCTCATAACCCCTGCATTTTTTTCTCAGTGTATT
>JAUMHR010000060.1:3611110-3625600 GCA_032361145.1 Enteromius fasciolatus | reverse complement strand
CCATGGCGTCAGTGCCAAACTTCAGCCACGCCCTCCGTCAAGCGTTGACGCTGATGCCCCGTGTGAGTGCACCGTAATTGTGTGTGCATCTATTAATCATTTTGAGTCTAAAATCCTTCCATATAAATATAATAAAACATAAACACTGTATAGCCTATTTAGTTTCACTCACAACACATCCTTTAAATATAACAGTATTTACTATTGTTCCGTAAAAACATGCATTCTGATATTTTCAGATCGTTGTATATCTGATGAATGGGGTATGTGTATTTGCATCTGCCATGTAAGTGGATAGATCAAATATTGTACTTCACTGAAAAAGTGACTCTGGTGAAATGACGTCAATTCAGTTGGATGCAGTGTTGCCAAGTTTGCTGTTTTTTCCACATTGAAATGGGCTACTTTTACACTGATGATGCAGGCTATTTTTTAGTCTGTGGGTTATAGCGATCTCCCCACCTCCCCTGGGCTAAAAAAAATATGACTGGGCTGTTTTTCATTAGCGATCAGGGTGGTTCTGTTTAGAAGACCTGGCAACCCTGTTTCTGGGTCTATAGGTTGGGTTGTTTTGCCAAGTATTGTAAATTCAGATATTAGTTATAGTTAACAAATCTGAAAGACCCGCAGAATAAATGCAGTCACGGTGAATGTGTCTGAGCTCTCTACACCTTTCAGTGGGGCTAGCGGGGTTTGTCTCGTATCAAAGCTGTTCACTTTCTACATGCATCAGTTCAGAAGAGTTTGGAGAGATAGACCACGCTTGGCAGAGATCTTAAAGCTCCCTGCAGCTCTTGAACATCAGTATCACACCTGAAACACAGTGAGGGGGGCTTTATGTGGGGAGTGGGTCCCTGGGGCAACGCTGCTGAGTCCCAGAGGCTTTAGCTGGTGTGATTTAAGTCGGTCCACATCTCAACACATCGCCACATGAAAGGGCTCTGTTCCTCCACTCACACTTGTCTTCTACTTCTAAACTGTCTTTCACCATGCTTTCTGTCTTGTTTTATCATGAGTAGGGTTTGATGTGGGGCTGGGACTCTTACTATAGTTTGATGTCAGTTTCCATATGGCATATATCAATGACCAGATCTGCTCGTAAAGGCACCTACTACATATTAAACAGGGAATGATTAAACTGAAGTGATGGTTGTTTTACATGTCCTCTCCAAGAGACAGTTCTTGGCCAGAATAAGCTTTATTGTTGTGTGCAAATAAATAAATAAATATATATATATATATATATATATTTTTTTTTTTTTTGAAGAACATTATGTTAGTATATAGCATTACATTGTATGAGGTGACTATAAGATGGGTGTGATTGAGAGACATTAAACAGTAAATAATTTCAATGAGTGTCATTTATTTATTTACTTGTGTGTATGTATTTGTTAGTTGTTTTTTTCATTTTTGAAAGTGTTTGATCATGACAGGACAGATCAGAATGGACAGGAAGTTAAGTGGGAGAGGGTTGTGGCAGGATCGGTGATACAGTAGGTCCTCGATTATTTACAGAACCATCTCTTTCTTACTTTTTTATAATCTGAAGAACCTTTGTGCAAATCCTTTTGTGGTAACACTTCAAAATACGGCTCCGAAATAATGCATCAGTTAAGCATTAATTAATGGTTAATTTGTTCACAATTAAGCATTAGTTGCGCAAAAACACACTACTTAAAATGTTAGGTTAATCATTAAATAGTAGTGTGTTGTTGCTCAACTAATGCTTAATTGTGAACAAATTAACCATTAATTCATGCTTAACTAATACATTATTTTGGACCCCTATTCTGAAGGGTTACCCCTTTTGTGAAACAGAAATGTTCTTTATGGAACCAATTAGACAAAAAAGGTTCTTCTGGGGCATTGTGAAGCACCTTTATTTTTAAGAGTGTAAATGTGAATCCAGTGTGTTTTTGTTGTCCTAAAGAAGAGGCGCAGGCCTGTCAAATGTTCCATTAGCTCTTTATTTGCATTTATCTAGACTCTTGGCAGATGCTGGAATCTCCTAATGAGCCTCTGGGTGAATTAACAAGATGAATAGACTTATTGACAATAGAATCAAACTTGACTACACTTTAGAAGAAGCTTTCACAAGCACCTGCATGAAACTGTCTAAAAACCCCGGCGTCTTCTGGGGTCTTGCCATCATGGCCCATTCTGTTCTTCATGGATTTTATTGATTTGTTTGTTGTCAAGATTTAAATAGCATCTCGAGGTCTTATAATACACACAACATAATGTAGAGCTGATTTCATCAAGAGCTGGACGATAAAAAGTCTCAAGATGTATCTCAATTCTTAGAGCAGTCAATGCAACTTAGAAATCATTTAAATCTGTATGTATGATTGTGTGTGCAAATATTTTTTATCAACAATTTCATTACTGTGAAGATATTCTGATGTGATACCCCCCGCATTATTATCGTTAAGTAACTTGTTTCATAAGTAACTCTAAATGAATGACACTTTTCTCTGCATTACAGTTACATTTATTTTGTAATTAAATTATGTAAACACAATTTAAAAAAAAAAGGTTTCATTTACATAATATGCATATATTTATTATGTACGCATAAATACACACATACATGTATTTTGTTTTATTTACATGTATATATTAATTTTCTATATTATATCTTTCTTAAATATGTGCATGCATGCGTGTGTGTTTTTGCATATGCTCATGCGCACACCTGTATCGATGTACACCCAGACGTTTATTTAGGATGTGATTAATTGTTTACTGCAGCCTGGCTCTGGCCTACTTTAAGTATTGATTTAATATCTACTATTATGTCATACTGAACAATAATTCCAACAAAAGTGATTAGCTTCACTTTTTTTTATTTCAAACATAAAATGATTGTGAAAGCGACTCTAACTCTAAAACTAATAAAGCGCTAAAGGGTAACAGTCATCAAATCAATTGCTTAATGAACTATAAGCCAGGCAAGCTGGTCTTAATGGGCTTGCTGACACTCTGGTGGGTTTCACTTTTAATCAAAGGTAAAGACCACTCTCTAGGTAATTCGCTGATTGCAGTTTTGTTGATCTTATAAAGCATTTATTGCTTTTTTAGTCGTTCTCTGCATTTGTCAGTCATTATGTACATATTATGCTAATACTGCCTTGTGTGTATTTGTCCCAGCTGATGTCTCAGTGAAAAAGAGCGCTCTATCCCTCATTATCCAGCGCGCTCAATCTCTTCACCTGCCAAATAATGTTGCTTTATGTAAATATTTGCTGAACATGTGAACGTAAACATCAGCGTAAAGTGGATTAGTATGATAATGACAAATGTGGCTCTTCAGCTGAAATCCGTTGTCAGCGCTAGGCTGCGTGTGGGGATGCAGGAGAGTTGTGGTGCCTTATTCTAAGCTCAGTGTACTTAATATTTGAAAGTATGAATCTGCGCCGTCTGAAAGTTGCTTCTAATGAGCAATTGTATCAGGCTCCTATGTACATGTTCACTTTTAGGGAAATTAATAATGTAATTTGTCATTTAAGTGAAATTCCTGGAGTCTGATGATCTGATGCTCATTTTAGGAGAACATTTGGTAACACTTTACAGTAAGGTGTCGTTAGTTAATATTGGTAAATGCGTTAACAAATGAGATTACATTTATTACAGCATTTATTAATCTTTGTTAATGTTAGTTCATGAAAATACAATAATTCATTGTTAGTTCAGGTTAGCTCACAGTGCATTACCTAATGTTAACAAACACAACTGCTGAAATGAACATTAACTAGAATTATTATTATTAATATTCACATTAGTGGCAGACGTTTTTATTTTATAACAGAATTTATTATATAACATACACAAATTGTTATTATTATTGTGATTTTAATTTAATTACATTCAATTAACAAAAATAGAGAAAATAACTTTCAATTTATTATTGTTGTTGTTAAATAACAATAACATTATTTATTTTGTTATTATTTTTATATTTATTGTTCCCCAAACAAACAAAACCATATAAACAAATGAATAAATAAAACAAAAAGCTATTTATTATCATCATCATCATTAGTAGTAGTAATTATAGTAATTGTAGTAGTACTTTTTGAATTACTATTATTATATAGTTTCAAACCCATAAGACATATGTCCATCTTCAGAACACAAATTAAGATATTTTTGATCATATTCAGAGAGCTGACCCTCCATAGACAGCAACACAACTGAAATTATCCCAGATCCAGGAACATACAGTAGTCAAAACACTGGTAAAACAGTCCACTCTTTGTGTTCTGAAGATGAACGAAGGTCTTTATGATTAATAATTAATGTAATTAATGACATTAATGTTTTGGATGAACTAACCCTTTAATACATTGAAAATATACTGTACATTCACGGTAAAAAAAAAAAAAAGTAATAAATAATAATAATAACTATAATAATAATTGAAAAAAGTTACGCGCAAAATAAAATAACTATAAATAGTAATAATAATGTTGATGAATTGTATTAACTTTCAATCAAAAGTTTCAGTCAATAATGTGTTTGGATGCAAGTTACCCCTGCAATGAAAGCATTTGGTAAGGGTTGTAAAGCATGCGTTTCCAGAGTTGCTGGGAGGGATTTCGGTTCAAGTACATCTTAGCTGTGACTTCGTAGACCTTCTTGCTTATATCCATTTCATTTTCCAGGTACACATACCGATGCATTAGATAAATAGCTGCATCTCTTACAAAGAGCATCTGTACGTCGAACGATGCTATCTGAGCTGATAAAACGACCCATCTTCTGAGCGCTGCTGTAAAATATTAATTATTCTGAACAAGAGTTTGTTTACTGGCAGATGTGAAGGTCGAGCTCACATCTAATGGCGTTTCATATTATACATTCCACCGCAGGTTCGCAAAGACATTATTGGAATAAAATGAGCCGGGCTATGAATTCTGAGAAACTTTATGAAGCAGAACACTCACAAGTCACATCGCTTGATTAATCGTCTCTGTGCTGAATGAATTAGGCTCCACAATACTCTGAAGAGACGATGGCAACGGATCCGCTAATCCTATTAAAATTCATAATTAGCAATATTCTTGCCAGTTTCCCAAGGTAGTAAATGAAAGAGATAATGAATAAAATAAATAGAAGATCTGAAAGTGATGCTAGAACAATACGTGTGATTATCGTCAGATCGCAGCTTCAGCCTCATGCTGAGGGATTAAAGCTGTATTGAAGCGCTCCTCGGTCTGCAGCTGTAGCCCGTAGTGTTCTGAGGCCTGTTTATGAGAGATCAACTCCAAATGTGCAAACAAGCATCGGAGACGAGCGATGACGTAGCCGTTTCTCCATCTCCATGGCACGCCGCGTTGTCGCCCGGTCGTGACATGCGGTGACGATTTGATTTCTTTTCTCACCTTCTTCTTCTGTGGATGCATGTTCCATCTGTTTCACTTCCTGCCAGGCAGGACGCTTTCTTACAGCTTTGTTAGAAAAGCACTCTTCCTTCGTTGTGTAACTTTTGCGTGCTTTTTACATCCTCTGGTATTCAGTAATGATTTAGCAAATAATATTAAGAATATTATACATAACTTTATACGCTTATAAAAAGTGAATACTTTCAAACGTCTCCTGTGTGTTTGCATTCCACCTACGTGTGTTGCGGCGCTCCAATCATCTGTGATGGATGTCTCGGCCTCTGCTCTGAATAACTGTCTGGTTCACCTTCTTAAGCATCTGTGTTGTTGGTTTTGAAGCTCCGCATGCCATACGGGCCGTGATCAAACTCTCCAGCCATCCGCTCTGATGATGGGCCGGTATACTGTAAGACAGACCCTCGGGCTAGATCCGCTCCACTCGTTTTGCCTCGACCAGATGCTTGTCTGCTGCATGGATCACTATGTTTCTGCTCCGGCAAGCAGGGAGAGAAACCAGGTCATTGCGTATTCAGAGCCGAGAAATCGACCTTTTCATCTTTTAGTGTTCATGTCCAAGGAAGACTCCGCAGCAAGTGGGAGGGCAGTGCTGGTAGCAACCCCCGGCGGGCCTCAGCACGACCCACTCAGAGAATCCCGTCGGAGGGGAAGGGCAGACCCGGTCGAGGCCATCGCTGCTGGAGATGGAGAAAGCAAAGTAAGATGGAGATCTTCCAAGCAGATCAGTCTTGTCCCGCAGTGCCAAGGTTGCTTGTCCTGGCATTTGATTTCAGTCCAAGTGTGTTATGTTAAACACATCCGTCTTTTTAACAGATATCATGTTCGGTAAGCCAAGGGTTACTCATACTTACAGTTAGTTTGCTCAGATCACTAACCTTGAGACTTAAACTTCCCACATTTGTGCAAAATTTGTTTCACATACATGGAGGATGCCTCAAACCATTCAGCATTTCACAAACGAACAAATGAATACATAAATAAAACTCAATAATAATAGTAATAACATAGATGATAATTGGGTTTACAGGAATGAACTACATTTTAAGATATCATAAACAGTGGTAAAAATTTTATTGTACAGCTATTTCACTATATTACTGTTTTTACTATATTTTTGATCAAATAAACGCAGTGTTGCTGACTATAAAATACTTTAAATTAATATAATATAATAGCATTAATATAATATTACAAAAATATTACTTTACAGTGTACTTAGTATTCATGATTTACTATTTTAAGGCTTTTGAAACATACCATAGTATACCAAGTATATATATATATATATATAAATAATTTAAATTAATGGATCATACAGTTTCAAAAGGATCTCAAGGCTTCAATGATGTCTCAAATAGTGCCTGTGAAAACAAAGGCATTCTCAGAAATCCGTCTCTTTGAATCTAAGTGTGAGCACAAAAGCTGAAAAAACTGAATCATTTCTCTGATTTACATTCTTTTTCCAAGTCTGAATATTTTAAGAAGCAGCAGAACATATCCAATTAAAAGTTTGTATTCATAGTGGTTTTCTTTCTGAGCTTCTTTGAAGATTTTTATATATACATGTCTGTGTTCCTGCATTTGTGTGTGTGTGTGTGAAAGCTTCCTCGCTAAATAATTCTTTGTGCTGTATTTCCCTGTCTTTCATGTATTCTCTCTCAGTAAATGTTATTTGGTGTGTTGTCTTATCTTCTATTAGGGCCAGAGACTATAGTCTATATTCAATATTATATATATATATTATTTTTTGAAAATTGCCTGTGATTGTCCTCATTTTTGATCTTTTAAAGTTATGTACAGCAATATCAGACACATGATTCCACAGAAAATTATTTCGACTTTTTTTCTTTCTAATCTTTTTCAGATTTATTATTTTTTTATACATTTATTGAATTAATTGAATTCAAGGATTCATCAAAGGAGTAACATTTTGTCAAGCCTGAGCTGAGATGAAGGCTTTTGATTAAGATCCAGACCTTGACTGTTTGCTTCAATGAAGAAAATGTACTGTTAATTGGTTTATTTATTTCAGTTTATGAAAAAAAAGATAAAAAATATACATGCATTTTTAATTGCCGTCAAGTTCAATTGAAGGATATTTGAAAGACAGTTAAAGCTTTTATAGAGGACAAATAAAGGAGAACCGAACAACATTAGCTTTTCCCCCCGCTTGTTTAGATTTTACCAAAGGACATTGTGTCTGGGAGACAGCCAGCAGTCTACACTGACTATAAAATATGTGTGTGTGTGTGTGTGTGTGTGTGTGTTTGCTTGCCCGCCTTCCTCTCTGGCCATGTTTGTCTTTGTTTACTGCTCTGTTGGACCTTGGAGAGAACAGAAAAACTACAATTCTCCGGTGATTCTAGTGCTGGCCTGCTTTTTAGAGTTGAGGCACTGTTTGGTAATTGAAAGGTCTCCACTGATTCTGTCCAGATGTCCAGCGTGTCTCTGCTCTTACCCACAATGCAACAGCAAGAAAAAATCTCATCCTAATAAGATCACTTTTCCAACGTTTCCAACCCGAGTGTAAGTGTAATCACAATGTTAAACTCATGCCATTCATCCGTCTGTTGTTTTTGTAATTGTGAGTTCTTCTGCTTCTTAACCTTTTGAATGCATTGATTGTACCGTGGGTGTCAGGTAATTCTGCAAAGACACTTTTGACTGTTGGCAAGTCTTTTGTGTTTCACACCTTATTCTTTTCACAGCTCATTGACAGGAAATGCAACTTTAATATAACAGGGTTTGATCTATGATCAAATGGAAATGTATTTATTTTTTTATTCTTATTATACCGTCATATATTAACTATTGTGACTGTAAATGGCATTTTTATGTTTTTGAAAGCAGTCTCTTCTGTATCCGTATTTCTTAACTTGGCTTACTCTTCAGTTTTTCAAGTCTTTTGATGGATTGTGTCACGGAGCTGTTTGGTTTGTGCCAAACTCTTATTACAAAGCAAAAACAACCTTTTCTCATTTCATGTATGCGATCTCACAGTCTGAAGTGTCTGTCATTTCAATTCAACACGTGCTGTTGTGAATAATTAAACAAAGTCTTCTCATAGGATAATAACATGCAGTCTCATGAATAATGTAATAAACACAGACGCGTCATCAATTTGCTATAGTCCTTTGCCACCTCACAAATTGTGATATCGATATGATGTAGATTTTAAATCTGGGGCATGTCAAGCCAACACAGTTTCATGGCCAGTTTGTACATATTTTATGAGGTGGCTGATTCGTTCAGATTTCTACGACCTCACTTATAAAATTTTGTATGATTTGTCTTAAACATGGTGACAGGGCGGGGCTAGGTGTGCAGTAGGCCATTTGTACAAATTCATACAAATTGTATTATGTGTTTGCATAAAGGGTCCAAGTCAATTGCTTTACAAATGTGTCTGCTGCAGCTCGGTATATGCAACAATTGAAGATTTTAGAGTTGTACATAACAATATAGCATATTAATATGATGATTATACATTTGTAAGTAAATGCTATTAACATCAAACTAATTCCAAAAGAGCAAGTGTATTGTTTGCACATGCTTATTTGCATTAAAGGCAAAATAATTGAAACAATAATAGCACGAGTAACAGATCATTAATTCTATTAATTTGAAAATGCCTATAACACTCAGAAACAAATGAGCTGCTAGTCCCTGCCCCCTGTCCCTGTTTTGTTTTTAAAACAAAACTACGGGTGGATCTTTATCATTGTAGGGTGGTTGTGTACACACACTCCCAACACACATTTCAGTCCAAACTGTTTGTAAAAATACATGTGGCACCGGATGACCCCTTTAATTATGTCTGTAAAGGTAAACAGCTACCATCACAAAACCATATTGTTAACATTAGTTGACGGCTGACAAAGTTTGACCATGGCTGCATAGTATTTTTTTTCACACACACATATATATATAAACGAACCACAAAGATTTAAATGAGCATACTTAACCTAAAATCACTTTATATCTAACGTTACAGAATTTTACTTACCGAACACAGAAGAAAACTTCTTTAACCGTGGTGTCAGCAAGAGAACAGGTGAGGGCAAATGGACCAATCAGTGCATTAGTTCTCTTGTTGCTAGGCAGGACTCCTTCTTGCATGGCCAATCGCATTAAATAAAGAACTGCGTATGTGAGCATGTATGCGCAGGCGGTTTTCAAACTATAATGTGTCAGATTTCTGGTAAAGCACTTTCGATAATAGTAGTTGTAATGTGATTCTGTAGTTTTCAGTTCACTATATATTTTACAGGCTAGTTTACTATATGGACCACAGAAAGACTGGTATTCATTGTGCAGTTAGGGGTGTCGTAATATTTGATTCAAGCTGAATGTGGATGTAGGGCACCCTATAATTCGCACCTCCCTCTGAAGTGTGTCACAGAAACACAAATATGCAAATATGTTAGTTAATTTATCAACTTTGATTTTTTTTCTTCTTTTTCCTAAATAAAAATAAGTAGTCTAAATGTATTCCCGTTATGGTGAATAACTGTAAATAAGACAACATTTTTTGGTGATTAAAAAAAAGAAATTTAAGGTTTACAGTCCAAACTATATTTGTGCAAATTACCTATTTTTTAAAGGATTAATCATGATTTTGAGCTCACAAAACTTTTGATGGTAAATTAGTTAAATTAACTCAGGTTTTTAAGCAATGGGACCAAAATGCTAATTTTTAAGTACTGTTTAGTCAGCATCACTTGATTGTTTAAGTAGAAACAACATTAGGGTTTACAGCGCAACAACAGTGGTCAGCAGTAACGATAAGCCTAATACAATAAAAATGATATGGTCATATAGCTCAATACATAGTGTTATGTCCGTGGGTTGAAGTGTGATTTTATCAGGAGAACCCCGCCAAAAAACATTAATTTAACCTAGCCGGAATGGCAGGAATCTGTCTGAAAAGTGATTGGGCTACATTTGTTTTGAATGCAGAAAAATGCAACACGCTCAATGGCCGCTCAGTCATAGGAAGCCTCACCTTTTGAAGGAAGCGGCCAAGTAAAGTCTGCATGTCAGCGCAGCTGCTGCTGGAAGCATCCCGGTTGCTATAATGACATAAAGCGTTCTGAGACATGCATAAAAAATAAGCAATTTATTAAGCTTTTTGAGCCAAAGGAAATTACAAGAGTTTTTGTCAGACTTCATTGGTACAGTTTTGGATTTGTAAATGGCTGCCAAGTAACTTAAACGGTTTAACTACACAATTCAGTACTACATAGTTTTTGTAATGTGTTTCAGCAACACATTTCTAACATTTATTATACGTTTAGAAACTCTTTAACCAGTTTTCTCAAATGATTGGATGCTAACGATGTCTTCTATGATGTCTTCAACACAAACACCTCTGAAATCGCTGCTAAAATCTCAGAAAAAGTTTTTATTTATTTAAAAAATAATGACCACCTTTATTGCAGGAAACAACGGATAAAAGGCTGTCAAATACCTTATTTCAAAATGCACTCTCAGAAGAAAAAGCTACTTTCATAAAGTACTAATATTCCATCTACTACAAAGATTTACCTTTTAGCTTTTTGACAGTACCATAGGGAGCCTGAATGTGTCCTCTGAATATCTTTATATAGACTGAATATCAGTTGCCACAAACCTTTGTTAAATCCAGTGATTGTTGTGTTCAGAAGCGCTCGTTGCATCTGGCCAGTATGTTGAAAACATAGGTTTGTGAGGAAACTGTGTGCACCCTTACTCCTGGAAGCTGCACAAAACCAGGCAGTCATATTAAAATGGTCCTTTTTTTGTATACAACATCTACAGCCTTGCCACCTGAGACTTTGAAAATATTACTGCTAAAATTATAGACCTCTCAGCCTTTGAGCACACACCTGCACATTACACAACCTCTGTAGCCGCAAACACCTTATTACAGGTCTCTGCAAGGTTTTTTTTTGTTTTTTTTTAGCCATGAAATTAACTTAGGTGCCTTTAAGCTGCTTACTTGCAAATATTTGACCTCCGCTGACAGTGAGTGATTACTGATAGCACCAGCATCGGCTGTGTACCAGCGCACCATTAGCATGTCATTACGCATAATTACTCCACATGGCAGAGGGAAGTGAACTGAACTGTGCGTTTAAGCAGAAAAAGCTTGTGCAATGATACACAGTCCTGTAAGACAGTCTGTGTTTCAGGAGCGCTGGTGGAGCCCTTTTTTTTGTTATTCATTATAAGTTTGTATGTGTGGGGAGGGGACCAAATGTCCCCACTAGGATACTAGTTAAAAATATAGTTTACCAATAAGAAAACATTTCAGTGATTGAATATATTTTTGATTGAATTATGACATGCATTATGACAATGCATCGTATATATCTATAAATATATTAATGACTAGTTGGCAATTCACTAATTGTAATTACAATTACGGATGCCACAGTTAACGTAATCATTCAAAGTGGCAATTAATTGTTCAAAATCCAGTTATGTTATTTTGTGGGCTTAAGATGTATTATTTTCTGTGTTATCTTAAGGGTTTTTTCCATTTTTCTTTAATTTGGCATTATAATAGCATGCATATATATATTTAAAGAAGAAACCAATCCAGTATATACTGTATACAGTGGGATAAGTATTTGATACACTGGCTATTTTTTTATGTTTCCCACTTACAAAGATTGGAGAGGTCTGTAATTGAGGTACACCTCAACTGTGTCATAATCTAAAAAAAAAATTACATTGTGTGATTTTTAAATACTTAATTTCCATTTTATTGCATGAAATAGGTCAGACGTTTCCTGTAGCTCTTGTCCAGCCAGGATTGCTTACACTGCATGAAGGATATTGGCCCACTCCTCCATAGAGTTTTGTCCCTGGTGTCTTTAGACAGCTCTTTGGTCTTTCCCATTGTAGAGAGGTCTGTGACAGACAGAATTCTTTCTGGTTGGTAGGTGATCAAATACTTATTTTCTGCAATAAAATAGAAATTAATTATCTAAAAATCATACAGTGTGTTTCTTAAAGTTGAGTTGTACTTACGATAAAAATAACCTACTCTAACCTAGAATTTCATGTAATGACCACGGACCCTTTAACTCTGAATCTGTGGTGGCATCGTGGAATCACCAAAAATTCTGTGATGTGCCAACACAGTCTCACGAGCAATTCGTACATATTCGTACGAGGTGCCAAATTTGTGCCAATTTGTACGAATTCGTACGACCTCACTCATACGATTACTTACGATTTATGTTCAGGTCATTTGTACAAATTCATACGAATTGGCATCTCATAAAATACGTATGATTTAGAATAAATCGTATGAATTTGTACGTGGGAGGTCGTACAAATTTGTACGAATTAGCCACCTCGTAAAATATGTACGAATTGCCGTGAGATCAGGTTGGATGGGCTCCAAGTGATACCAGTGTAAGCCAGTGTTAGCCACGGTTCACGCACGGATAACCCGATTTAAATACTGGGTTATGATATTGCCATTACTGCATATGTGTTGAGTTGTGATTTTTCAATGTAAACAGTCACAACAGTTTTATTTATATTACATTATTTACACATTTATGAGCAGGTAACCCAACCCCTGCCCCTAAACCTGCCATTTGTCAATAAAATGCAAGATATAACAGGCAGATACAACTACCGTCATTATTTATTCAAAAAGGATTAATATTCCATGTCATCCGAAGCAAAAGGATTGATTTGTGAGATAAATATACGCGATCGCCGTCTTTGTCCGCCACAAAACTCTTTCTGTGTGTGCTGCAGTCTTTGTCCACAAATTCAAAAAATGCAGCCAGACAAAGCCTTATGTCAGCCTTGGTTGTGAAATGCTATTGACTCTTCTTGTAAGTCTCGTGACCAATTGCAGTACGAGAGTACAATATCTTTTTGAATGAGATGTGAGCGGGATCATTTTCAGTGATTTAAACCTTCGACATTGCATGGCTTCAGATGCAACAAGCATAACTTGCTTATTTGCCTGTGTGTGTTTTATATTGTTCAGAAGTGAGTAGGTTTAGCATAAAGGTGGGGTTATGTGCTTCAAAGAAAGTAAAAATGTATATAAAAAATGGTGGTAAAACCGGCAGTGTATCACATACTTATTTGCCCCACTGTGTGTATATATGTTTCACATTTGAGGCTTAATACTATAAAAAAAGCAATAAAAGTTTTTTCAGTTATTGTTTTCAAACTATTTTGAATTCATTCGGTGTAAATTTATGATGATCGTAATTAATAATCGCAAATGCAATTTCAAGGGGATATTCAGCAGTTACGATTTTTGTCATAATCGTGCAGCCCTACTTGGCAGTGCAATAATACAGTATTAGTCATTGTTAGTGTGTGTATTTATACAACAGTTCTTTCTGGTGCTCGTATCTGATTGGATGAGATGAGTGTGAACAGAAGTCCATGCGTTTTGCTGTTTGAATCACTTGGTTTGCAGTATTTCTCACAGCTTGTGTCATGATGAATACCCAAATCCACTATAATCTCATAAATAATACAGTTTTTGTTTTACAGAATGTAGTTTTAAGAGTTATACTTATTTAAGAGGTCAAATACTGTATGCAGTTGTCTATCTAACATCAACTTTTCTTGATTAGTTAAAGCTTATTAGACTTTATTAGCCATATTATTATCCAAACAAGTATATTCTCAACTTACATACTATTGCATGGAACAAACTATAGTTGACAAATTATGTGAGAAATATGGCAAATTGAGCAAGCGATGTGATACACATGGAGAAACACGTCCTGATTTTGCCGAGTTCGACGTGTTCCTGGGTTAACATATTTTGTTGACCCTGGAACAACATTTTTTTCCAAAATTTTAGTTTTGACCATATCTCTACACCTTAACTTTACCTTACCCATGAGTAATGCCTAAAATCAAAGAGGAAATGATAGATGACTGACACTGATGTACTAGCACCAAACACTGATTGTAAGCCTAAACTCAGCCAATCAAATCCGAGTGCATTTTAGTGTACATTGCATGCTAAAACCTTTACAGTTTTTCTCAAATGCTAAAACACAAAAGCCAATCCTATAAACCAAATGACCAGTTGTCTAAACACATTTAC
>JAUMHR010000060.1:3578718-3589557 GCA_032361145.1 Enteromius fasciolatus | reverse complement strand
CAAGGGGGGCGGAGACATGAGTGGGAACCGTGACAACATATGAGATGGGCGGTGACAAGAGTACATTGGAAGGAGTCTATGAATGAAAACAGACACAAAACACATCCAGCTGATCATGACAATCACGTTGGCAAATTATATTTGAATAGATTGTTATTCATTCTGAGGCAGCTATGTGACGTCATTGAATGTCCTAAATCCCCCTGCTGAGTAAAACTGGTCTTAGCTGGTTTAGGCTGGAAATGTGGCCAAAACCCCTCTAAAACCAGCCTGCTGACCAGCTTATACCAGCTAAGACCGGGCTGGTCTGCTAGCTAAAACCAGCCAACCAGCCTAGGATGGTTTTAGCTGTTTTTTGTTTCAGCAGGGCGTATATGTGGGACCATACTCCCAGGGGCTTGAGAATACAAATCCTGTATGTGGTCTGTACCACTCTCTGTGTTGTGTACAGTGTTGCACACACTATCATACTATCCTTTCAACTGTTAAGGGTAATTTCTGTTGACGCTGCTCAGTGCATTTGTTTGCTGTGTCTTACAAAGTGTTGTTGAAGTAAAAATATCATCCGTATTTACAACCCTCTTTCAGTATAAAAGTGTTTACTGCTGACTCACTCTTGTCTTCATCTAATGTCAGAATAATGGGACAAAAGTCAATGTCATGAGCACATGCGGTACTCACCGTTTCTCAGTGCTATTAAGATGGATATTATTAATAGATTTACCCAAATAAATTATATCTTATGTTTAACCACAACAAATGAAGTGTTGAGCAACCACTGATGCCCCGGAGCGCACGTCCTCAAAATATTGAAGCAATTTACAAACTATCTTTATTAACAAACTGCATATTTGAAATCTAAACAAGTACATTATTGCCTAAACTTTTGGTGACACAAAAACAGTAGATTATAAAATGACAGTGCTTCCGGAGTGAGAAACTGTGAGAAATACTGTTTACTTGTAACTAAACTAAGACATTTTCTTTAAGCATAACTTTGTAATGGATTACATATAAAATCACATTAGAAAGAAAGTGGTACGCGTACCTACGCTTCCTCCCATAGATGACAAAGGGCAGTGTGGGATGTAGAGAATTCTCCAGGTGTCGTCACATTGCTGATGAAGTAGAGCTCAGGGAATGTGGGGAAATGAGCAAATGAGCAGATTGTGTGAGACTGAAGCATGTGGGTTGTGTCCACAGAGATGTGTAGTGAGCCACGGTCTTGTATTTGGTGTGCGTTTATGTGAACAGAACAGAGACGACGCACAATGTTCCCTCCCCCTCCTCATCCACCCCCTCACCGGTGGAGCTCTCTGATGGAAATACGCACCCGCTTTATGTTCATGTCAGATGTACTTTGGCTTTATCTGTAGCAGATGCTTTTCACATAATATTTACCTAATCACACGAGCAGCTCGACTCAGTGCTGCCAGATCCATTCAGCACCTTCAATCCAAGCTTTAGCGCTTTCACAGTATCCTCGGAATCCAACAACTAGAAATCATGTATTTTTTTATACTATAACTATAAAATGTTAATATTAACAGCATTTATTTGAAATCTATCTGTCTGTCTCTCTGTATTATATTACAGTATATTATGATTGCTTTTTTGTTAGTTCCATTTTTAATGATTTTTAAACCTAATATTATAATACTCTACTCCACTATGCTTAATCTACTCTACTGTACCGCACTATAATATAATTAATATACCATGAGCTAATACTTTTTACATTTATGCTTAAAACAGAAATCCCCCTTGATAGATAAAATACTGCATCTGTGTTATTATCCTCGATGCTATTGTTCTTTTTTTCTTGTCCCTAATGATTATCCAACCATTAGCCCATTTACAAATTAGCCTGTTAAACGTTTGCGTGAGATCTCAACAAGGATGAGCCTAACACAGAATCAGCTTTGTGGTGTTTGTAGCAGATTAAACATAATGAAGCTTGTTTGAAGATGTATTCTGGGATAATCTCGGTCTCTGTGTGGATCGTCTATATCATTGTGTATACTTCAGCTCGCTGTTGACATTTCAACATCTGTTCTCTTAAGCACTACAGCTGCTGTCAGAATGTGCAGAACCGTCCTGAAGTCACTTTTTTTTTTAAGTCTCTGGGTTTATTCCCCTCTAGCAAACAGCCGGTTGAACTGACGGGTGTGACAGCGTAGTTTAAAGGTGCCGTAATGATTTTGCAAGCAACTGCGATGTTGAACCTCATTTCAACTCTCGGACTTGTCACTTTCTCAACAAGGTTTGATTTTAGCAGACGTCGGGGAGCCCCGGGGATTAGAAGACTTCTGGATTTTTGTGTTTCGCTGAGTGGGATCAAGACCTGTGACACAAGAATAGAGTTTGCCCTGATTCCAGAATGTAGAGTAGGAAGGCAGAAAGTTTGGGTTGTCAGACTTTACCATATAATTGAAAGGTGTATTAACATACTCGTGCGAATTTAATGACTTAAATATTTTCCAGGAAGCAGGAGTACAACTGTTTGGCAAATATATATGTATCAGCTAGCCAATCAGATGCAGTTGCATCCATCAGTAGCAGCTAGAAATTCCCATCATGCTGTAAGTAGCAGTTCACTTCATGATTTTTTTTTTTTACTTGGGCTGAAACTGCACTACCAGCTGTCCTTGAATGGAGTCATTGTTAATGTTAATGATTGACTGTTTAAAGACTGCGAGGCTTGTGGTCCGCTTAGCTGCGCTCGCATTGCAGAATTATAAGGACATACCTTTTAATTTCACTGTCG
This sequence comes from Enteromius fasciolatus, assembly GCA_032361145.1. Taxonomy (NCBI): domain Eukaryota; kingdom Metazoa; phylum Chordata; class Actinopteri; order Cypriniformes; family Cyprinidae; genus Enteromius; species Enteromius fasciolatus. Next base: position 3,586,790 of record JAUMHR010000060.1, on the reverse strand, counting down.
CTGTTATGTAGCATTTGATTAATGGCGTTCTAAGCTCGTTTCAATAATTCATGAATAATTCTACTTCAGGGTCATGAATAAGTTCCCCAAATCGTATTCTGCTATTTTATGCATGTATACGTGAACTTGCGAAAGAAGAAAAAGGCAGGACGTTCTCGCTTCATTACGTTTTCTGTTTAGAAGCCGTAATCTCAAGTAGTATTGCGAAACAGACAAAATACTGACTGACAGATAAAAATCGTTTGATGGGAGATTAATGGTGGAGTTGGAAATCGCATCCCTTGATCTGACAGACAAGAAGCAGGTTAGACGGTGAGAGAGACTGACAGCAAGAGCTTGTTTATGATAGCATTGCCTTGACTGCAGGTTCCTGTGGTATGGGGCCACCGGGGAAGGGTCGTCCGTGATGCTCCTGACCCCGTTGTGTTCTCATCCAGCTGTACAGAGTCTCACCCAAAGGGTAGTGGGTTGTCTGAGTGACTACATTCACCCGTCTCTCATTCTGGAATCTTCCACAGCCCAAAAACAGGAGGGCGTGGGGTGGAAGAGTCACTTAGCAGATGGATGAATAAATTATTTAGCAATGCTTCACTAAATCAGCCGTGTTCTCGAGCAAACGTGGGAGTGGAATGAAGCTGTTTCATTGACATCTAAGAGAACACAATAGCAAGAAGTGGACTGATGGTTGATGAGACATTTCAGTACAACACAGTTGAGTGAAGTATTGTGCTCAATAAATATGCATTGAAATATCACTATTGTTATTGAAAGAACAGAATAGAGAGAGTCTCGTCATAGCTGCACGGTAACAATAGTTGGAGTTAGTATCGTTTAATCAAAACACCCATACAACATTACTGCTGTGTTTATGAAGGGAGAAAACCATAATTAAATGGAAATATTTTGGCATTCATAGGCCGTCTGGCACTGAAGCTGAGTTTGTGCACATTTTCAGAGTAAAACAATCTGTGATCTTTTCTTTTTTACCCCCAAACTTGTTTAATTGTTATTTTAACAAATATTTTCACTTTGTTTGATTATACGTGCAAATGAGGTGCAATCACTTAAATGCTAATCTCAGTGACAATATCTACGCTAAATGCAGTTTGTGTGTTATGTGGACAGATATATTCAATCATTGGTTTATGTACCAAAAACTTTAACTGTTGCACGCTATCTCGCCATTTTTAATTCTCCAGGCCATAAACACGTCATGTCATGTTGAACTGAAAATATTGAAACTATTGAAAAATGTGTTTTTACTTTGATATGTTCAGTGCCAGTTTTGCTAACAACTAGTGCCAATGCAAACCATCTCTGGGCATAAAATAGTACTGTCAGAAAGGGCACGGAGAGAGGGTTTTTTTGCACCCGATCCTAATTGAGTTACCTTTAAGAATTGAGAAAACCTTTTTAGATGAGTATTCAAAAGAATCATGAATCGTGTTTTACTAACATTTGCGCTCATCGAATTACTGACTTGGAACTCTCAACTAGTAGTCACGCAATACCAGCTCTATCAAAACTTCTAGCGAATCTTTAATTTTTGGCCTCTGGTTGTGTTCAGTGTACTGTGGCTTCTTTATTTCTTTATTCTGTATTATTTTAATATGTGCTGTGCTTGGTATATTGAGTCATTCTATATGTAAATGAAATGTTGCATCAATATTGTTAGTAAATCGCCCATAAAAAATTCCACACCCATCTGCGCTGTTTTAGAAATGCATTCTCGCGATAATGTACCCTTCTTGGTAAAACCGGCCCTAAATGTTTCATTTAAAAGTGATGCATTGATAGTAAAATAATGGTCATTATTGATAATCTTACTGTATATACCAATAAGAGAATTGTTAATATTATGATTATTTATAAATATTTGGGATAAAGGACCAATGGCCATTTTTTATTTATTTATTCAGTGAGCATTACTGTATGTGCTAGTAAACGTGATCTAAATGTAAAAAATAGTACAGGGAAAGAAAGAGAAACAGTACAAATCCAATCTTGACAGATAGTACTGGCCGTTAACCAGTATGCTACCAAGACTTCATATATCCCTTCATTTGATTCCCCAATGTATCTGTTCCTTGTTTACTTATATCCTTTGAAAATTTTTGCAGCATTTAAGCTGTCTTAAGCACTTTACATTTCAGCAAACAACAAAGCCTACCTAATGGCATATGTAATTAAATGTGAATTCGCTTTTGGCACATTTCCATAGACTATTTTTCTTTCCTCAAGGGCAAAAGAGACAGACCAGCGGTGTTTCATGCGCAAAGTGCACCTGAATGCAACGTCCCAAACCATATGACACGGGACATCCCGTCGGCATCCAATATAAAATTATAGCTGCAATAAAGCAGATCTAAAATCCATCAAATGCTATATTCAAGTCACACAACACCACCCAAAGGGCTCAAAAAAAAAAGAAAAAAAAAACAATATTTGCAAATGTTTGATCTATGTTTTTTTTGTATGTGAGAGGTAGATTAGACCATATGGTTTGCTCAGTAATAGGCCTCCCATGGTAAATCACAGAAAGGCATGGAGTGTGTTTTAATGCAGCAGCTGATATTGCAGTGTTACACACAGGAATTGGAGCCATCTTTGCTTCTGGGTGGCAGGTGGCCATCAGTTATCATGTACCGCGTTTGGGACTGAATACACAAAAGCTTTAAACCCAGAGAAAGAGAGAGATTTGTGAAATGTTCATGCTTTGAATGCTTACTTTCTTTGTCTGTTTTCTGTATGGCAAAAAAAATGACCGCATTTAACGCAACACTTTTAGAAGGATTTGTGCATTATTCTTTTCAGCAATTTACTGTCCGACACTTTATCTTTAAGTTACTGTCTAAATGTGTTCGCTAGTGCATATTGGGATTTAATGACAAAAGCTGTAGTAATTAGCTTCTTGGTAAATACCATTTCAGAAAAGATAATTCACTGGTTCGCCATTACTTTGGAGTAACGAGGGAGTTTGATGACTTTTTGTCGTCCTCTGCGGAAACAGTGATATAGGCATTGTTTCTTTATCTGAAAATTATGCACGACCATTAACTGGCTTCCTTCATTATCCTTACTCCGGCTGAGACAACTGTCAAGTGAAATGTCTTTAACTAATAATGACTTGCTCTTGTTTTCCTGATGGATTTCTTGTGGATTTCTTCTGAGGTAAACAAGCAGCTGCTAAGAAGTTCTCGAAAACCATGCAACTAGTGTTACTTCTTCTTATCTCCCAGAGGAGGTGAAAAATCTCAAACTTACCCAACCAGTCAGCCTTAGGAACCAGCATGACTCAATTAGTGTTTTGTTGTGCTTAACATAGTTTTTTTATGGTAAGCTGAGTTCTTCTCTTTATTGTATCAAGAACCTCCCGGAAGACAACTCTTAAAATAGACAAAGTGGTAAACAAAACTCTGAGCCACACTGAAATTGTTGCTGTCATTCAAGGCAATGCCAATTTGTGGTATGGAAATGCAGCCCGGGCCCGAGCATATCTTCCTTCGTAGCATTAGCCCTTCATGGAAGCAGCAGTATCTCTAGAGTATTGTCTACATAGGTAGCGTGACCTCTGCGTTTAGTAATTGAAACCAGAAATATTCAATCTGTACTGTACCGTTCCCTCCATTTGACCAAATTGAATAAAGGTACTGAGGGAAATCAAGCCAATCAAAGTGAATCTTCTGAGATGTGAGGGAAAAAAAAGATTTGAGCTCTGTGATGCGTGATTGGACTCACATATACGATTTGTTACAGATCTGCGATTTTAATAGAGAGACATTCATACGACCTTCATATTCAGAGGTGCAAAGTTAAATAAAATATGGATCAGAATGGTTGATTTGTACCACTAATTGATAATGAGCTTTGTTAAGATCGACTAATCGACTAGTGATTTAGACAATCTGCTAACTAGTATTGAATAGCCATGCCTTATACTAAATGGTGGGACATCTGTTACAGATGTTACAATCTGTAACACATTATGATTTTAAGAAGTTTCAGGAGTTTTCAAGTTTTTACTTTGATCATTTAGACTTGACTACTACATCATCAAGAAATTGCAGTTGTATTGTTATTATTATTATTATTATTATTATTTTTCTGTTATACTTTAATTAGAATGCATTGGAAATAAGAATGCTAATTTTGGTTATTTTATTTTTACTAACTGACAACCGACGGTCTTCAAGCCATTATTAAACGACAAGATTATGTTAAATTACAATTAAATTTGAATTTATACGTGGCTGTCACACATCAATTAGTTTTCAGGGAAGCAAAAAGCAGCATAACATCAGAATTTGAGGATTCACATGTTCACATCACATGCAGTGCTTGTGCGAACAGAGAAAAACTTAAAGCTATACATAAAAGAAATAAATAGGCTCATATGTGAAATGTATTTTCTAAATAAACAATAAATGAATAAAACGGACGGAAAAAAAATCAACAGGTTGCAACCTACATGCACTTTTTCACTTAATTTCTGTAATGTGCTCTTCTTCTTTTTTATTTTATTGTGATTGTACTCAAATAAATATTTAGAATAGTTTTGAACTATGCCTTATTCTTGAATGAGTAGTTATTGTAAGCTGTTTCCATATTTGATGAGCAAAAAAAAAGAAAATCGGTAACACTTAATTTTAACACTTAACATTTTAATCATTAATTAGTAGTGTGATTTCGCTCAACTAATGCGTAATTGTGAACAAATTAACCATTAATTAATGCTTAACTAATGCATTATTCTGACACCCTATTCTGAAGTGTTACCAAAAAATCAACTGCACGCAGTTACTAACCCAACAAATTTTCTTCTTCAGAACACTATAAATTTGAACATAGCCTATAAAGCAACATGAAATTACGATACGTATGTCTTAGAGGTAACTTGTCTTTTTCTTACCATTTATAAGATTTTAGATGAAGGATTTTAGCTTAGCACTTTTGAACTAGACTCGAGCAACACCACAAACACAGATGCTGCCTGTAGGATAATTCTGTCATGATGCTAAACGATAAATGACCATAAAAAAGGCGTCTGTGGAAGACAATATGGAATTACTTTATACCACATAGCACCTTTGAGTCTATACATTTTTAAAACAAAAGAGACGTTTCTAAGAGCTTGTCACCTGTGTTTGTAGATTTTTTGAATATTTTTCCTGTTTATAATTCACCACCTCAATAGTTTAACACATTTTCTTGCCTGAAGGACTTGTGTCCTCAAAGTTATTACTTGAACATGGTCAAAACAGAGTAGCCTTATGCATAAAAATGAGCCCTAACTTCTGCACAAGCCTTAATCATTTGATGATAATCAGCTGATATCAGTGAGCTGCGCACTTGGCTGCTTCCCTCTATGTGTTAGTGGACTGAATGATGATGTGAATTAAGGGACTCGGCATCTGTTGCAGCAGGTTGTGTTTTGAGGGGTGCTTTTAACAATCGTTTCACTATCGATCACGGCCCAGCTCTGTTTAATTCATCAGAACTCTAGCCCGGTGAAAGCCGTAGGAGACACAAGGCCTGGTACGTTTGATTACCTCTGATCAAGAGAAAACGCCTATCTCGATTGTAATCCTCCTTTGGTTACTTGTGTTGAGGGCCTTGATCAAAGCATGATGGGATTAAGCCTAGAAATCAGGATGGCAAGGAATCAAGAAAGAAGGGAAAGAGAACAGATCCATCTTTGTGCTTGATGCATACAACAAAATATGCACAGATGTGCGACTTATGCTTTGCACGTAATGTCACGCAATTCTCCAAAACAGCAGGTGGCAGTGTGGACAAAATCAGCCAGAAACAATTACCAGAAGGCTTTTGTGGAACTTGTCATTTAACCAAACTAAATAAATAAAGATGATATAGAAAAAGTGAACTTTGTAAAAATACTGTTGGGTACAACAGTTACTCCATCGTTCCCTTCAATACCTACAGTACTTTGATCCAAGGTAGTTATATAAGATTTCTTTTTGGTTGCCAAATTGATCAAATACTGAGTGACGGGAGAAAATAACCTTTCTGAAGCTTCAAAATCAGTTGAACCAGTTCACAAAATCTCTAAAAGCCCTAAATACACTGCATGATTTTCATTTGTCTCTGATTTAAGATTTAAGTCATTGTCAAACAATTGTGATGATTTGTGATCATAGCTCATAATCGGTAGTCCTGTGTTGTACAGAGAGAGGTTCAAAGACAGCCTCGTTCATATGCTACGATACACCATGATCATCGTGCATTGTGTTTGCTGCTACAGTTCAAGTTTACTGACCAACCAATACAAAAACGACATGAAAATGTAAATAATTATTATTTAAAGGGTTAGTTCACCCAAAAAGGAAAATTCTTGGTGTGATTTTACCAAGTACAAGATGTTTCTGGATCAACATTCCAATCAACCAATCAGAGTTAAGGGGTTATTTTTCTAGAAATATTTGTTTTAGACTTGTGATCAGGATTCTACACTCTTGTTGATCAGCTATTCTTTCCCACTGTTTTTAGGAATACATTTTGAGTAGGGTTAGGTTAAGGGGGAGAGATTGTGATACTTATATGTTTGTACTGTGATGTTGATAAGCAAAGAAAGACCTTTGTTCATCTTCAGAACCCAATTTCAGCTATTTTTGATGAGATCAGAGAGCCGTGAGACCTTCCATAGACAGCAACACAACTGAAATGATCCCAGATCCAGAAACGTGGCAAAAACATTGGTAAAATGTGAAACATTTTAAAACAGTGACATGTGACATCAGTGGATCAACCTCTGACGCTATGAGCATACTTTTTTACGCAAGGAAAACTGAAATAACATAATTTACTCAACCTTTCTTCTACCCTGAGTTACGTCTTCCGACAATTTTGAGAGTATTGCAACGTAATGCGTATGCATGCTTTAATGCATTTGATGTAATCAGCCTTATTTACATCCGGGAGAAAGCACGCACATCTATGTAATCTATGACGTTTATGGCTAGTGGAAAACGTACTCGTACGTTGCGATAATCTCTAAAATGGCGGAAATTCCAAAGATGAATTAAGGTCGTACGGGTTTTGAAGGTGAGTAATTAATGGATAAACTAACCCTTTAATACATTTTATTTTGGGGTGAACTTTCCCTTTAACACAACATTGCAACTTTAACATAAAAGTCATTTTATGCAATCCACAACATTTCGGAAAAAAAAAACAAAAAAACAAAACTGTTCTTTTATTATTCTGCTTAATTTGAACCAGAGCTGTTCAATAACCAGCATATTTAAATAAAATCACCAAACTCAAGTGTATTGTTTTCACGTGTGTACTTTAGTGTACAAAAGGCAGTTCACATATTGATTTGCATAAATACCCTTTCTAAGCAAGAATGACTGGCGAGCTGTAACAGGCAATTTCACTCTCTAGGCAAAAAACATGGTCCTTTTAAACGTATTTGCAATAGTTCTTCTGGCTTTAAAATAACCTGGTATGCATGGATTTCACATATAGTAAAGACAACTTTACCTCAAATGTGTGCAGTAGGATTGAAACACTACACACAAAACTGCTGACAAAGATTTGGATATGCATAACTCAAGGGGTCAGAGTTTGATTGGTTAGCGGTTAGCATCTGCAGGTAGGTTTCACAAATGCTCTGTTCTGCCTGCAATAAGTCTGTTTTTATTTTTTTCACAAGTCATTTAGTTTGTGATAGAGGAGCAGCTTCATTTTAAAATGAATGAGAATGGTAACGGATTGCATTCACCAGGTGTTATAAACCACCTTGGCATGGTGAAAGCAATTGCAGCACAGATGGCACTTTTGGTGCTCAGTCCCTCATATTCAAATACACTCAACAAAAATATAAACGCAACACCTTTGTTTCTGCTCCGATTTTTCATGAGATGGACTTAAATTCATTCATTCATTCTAAAATTCATTCCAGATACACAATATTACCATTTCTCTCAAACATTGTTCACAAATCAGTCTAAATGTGTGAAATCTGCTTTGCTTAGATAATCCATCCCACCTCACAGGTGTGCCACATCAAGATGCTGATCTGACATCATGAGTAGTGCACAGGTGTACCT
>JAUMHR010000060.1:3519390-3529956 GCA_032361145.1 Enteromius fasciolatus | reverse complement strand
AAATTCAGACACGTCTCATAACAGACGACAGCGTATGGATTTTGGACACAGCTCAATTCAGCCCTTATTAAAAATACAGTACAAATCTGTGGACCTCAAAAAAAACAAAAGGCATTCTTAAACCAAGCAGAGCACTTTCCATAATTTATAAACTAATTTCAAACTTAGAGTTACTCAACATTAGAACCCTGCCTAGTTGTTTTATGAAAACAGATTATCTCTTGTATATAGCACATCTGCTATGCTAAAGCTCCGGGTCCATTCATCACTCACATTATTGCAATCAGGTGCTCAGTGCCGGCTTTACAAGGAGGACAAAAAATGGATCTATGATTGAATAAAGGAGCAGCACTCTATAGAAACGAATACATTTTTACTAACCTCTCTGCCTGGAGCTATATGAAGACAGAAGACAGATCTAAGTATTCATATGGTGAAATTGGGTTTCCGTACTCTATCTAGCAGAAAAGTGGGGAGTGACTTATGAATTTAGTCATTTGTCTTGCTTTGGATGGTTATTTATCTTAGCCTGCAGTGCGTGATGGTTCTGAGTTAAAAACTCCTGAGCATATTCATCATTACCAGCATAACTGAGTTGTGTCTGGACTGTTCTGAAAAGCAGTTTGCCGTTTATGGATTTCTAACTTGTTCCATCATCATTTGTGAGCGAGGATGTCCATGTTCTGAGGTTTTCAAAAGTTTTGCTTGCTTTTATAATCTTACGATAGGTCTATTATGATGTACCAACAGATAGCACAGATACTATTTTTGATCACCTGTGCTGGTTATTAAGGCCTTCAGAGATGGCACACCTAACCAGAGGTCATGCCATTATTACATTTACATTGATACACGATACACTCATCTGTCTGTCTGTCCGTCCGTCCGTCCGTCTTACAGTATTGAGTACTCATAATGTTGAAATGTTGTGTTTACATCAAATAACTGGGTATAAAAAAGGCAGAATAGCTAGATAAAATAGTGAAATGATGCCGTTTAAATTTCTTTAATTCAAGCTTTTCTACTACCAGTACTACTACTACTACTAATATGAATTTCTATTATCATTATTATTATTATTCAGTCAGTCAACATTAAATTGAATATGCATCCCAAAAATGTTCTCCTTGTATGGCCTCAGCTTGTTTTGTTTTGTGGATACGTCTGTATTTTTTACATTAATGGCTCTAGTCTTGCAACCTGTTCATAAACCCCTAAAACGCCATGGCTGAGCCATTTTTTTCTTTGGACTGAGCTCTTTGCAATGTTTTCTGAGATTGCCTCACATTTTGCCCAAAAATGAGGTACATTAGAAGGCATCACAATTTTAGTACCTATAATTTTGAGATGGTATTTGTGTTGACATCGTGCCTATAATGGCCTAAAATGCGTTCCAGCAAGGCAGTATACTAAGGTTTGAGTTAATGTGATGCTGGGAGATGACTCTGAAAAGATGTCTGCTCCTCTAATAGGTAGTTTGGGCTGTGAGCCTCCGTTGCTTTTGACCCCCTATGTCTTAATTGGAGGCCAGCTGTTGGTGACAAAATGCATTTGTCTACTTGTCTGACTGGATTTAACCTAAACAATATAAATAGCAGTGCGGCCATTTTGCACATTTGTTCATAGTCAGAAGCTAATTAAAAGACATCTGTTTTAATTAGAAGAGCGGGCACTTTACAAACCTTTTACTAAAGTTGGTTGCAGCTGCAGATTTTCTCTCTCTTGCTCTCCTGTCTTTGTGGAAATCGGGCTCGAAGAAAGGTATTCTTAGTTCATAAGGTTGTTTGATCAAGGTGATGCGTTGTGAGCAGATAAACACCTCTGAAATTGATACAACCATAGAGAAAAATCTGATAATTTACATTTGTCAAAGAAATAAAATACACTTTACCTGTCTATACTTCAATGCAAACTGAATGTAATGTTGCAGACACTTCATTTTATGTTATTTACAATTGACTCAAAATGTATTATAATATATATAGTTTAACAGTGCTTTGACTGTTTAATAATTGTATATTTACAGTATATACAGCTGCAAAATGATCTGAGGATAAATCGTATGCATTTTACGTAAAATGTTTTTTTTTTTGTAATAAAAATACATTTATTTATGGTTTTAGAGGCACTAAAACATGCATTACTTATTTTCAGCATTTAAACATACAAAACTGTTACTTAATATAAAATTATAATTTTTCATTCTCGTTTGTGTGATTTCTGCTGCTGTCTCATTTCCAAAATAAATAAGCTTTACACAATACTGAATTTGAAACCATTAAAACAAATGACATTTCTGCAATAATGTAACCTTGTTGTATAAAGTCTACGTGCCATGGGCTGCAAAAGGTGTTTTCTCTGACATGCTCTGACTAAAAATAGAACTAGAAAATACACCAAAACATGATAGAATTATAAAATGAAACAGTATTATTTGTGCGCTGTAATCCAAATCTTTTATCCGGCGAATAAAACCCGAATCCAAGCCTTTATCCGGCGATCTTCATCCCTATCTGCAGCAGTAAAAAGCAAAGCATCTGACTGACTCGCTCATTACAAATTCAGATGTTGCCGCTTCAAATGACAGGTTTTACGGCAGGATAATCGAACACTTATTGGCTGTCGTCTGCATTCGTCACAGATTGCGACATGCCGTGTTTCTGGTGAGGTGTAAGTTATTCTAATAATGCGCTTTATGAGTTCAGGAAAGAGAATTGGGAAAATAATCTGGACAATATTTTCAGTGATTAGCAACATCTAATCTGCTTTGCACTTTACACAAACCTACTGTATTCCGCCAGAGAGGACCGTCGCTGCCAAACATTGTCATTTTGGGTTATTTTTTATACTGGTTTTGACATTTTTGCAATAAATAAATAATTGTACTTGAATTTATCTGTCTGTCATGTTTTTCTTATACTGTACAGAGCTATGTTTAGGATTAGAGGTAGGAGTGGGATTAGTGACTATAGACATATTTTTACATGCTTTGTGGTTGCGAAAATGTTTTTTTCCTGCATATTTCGGTCAATTGCACTCTAAATTCTTTTGTATTCACTAAAATAGGTAGGTGAGTTTAGAAGGTAGGTTAAGGGGTCTAAAAATCTAAGTTGCCTATTGACAAATAATACAAATGCACTGATACAAATATCTTAAGTATGTAAAAGATACGTAAACAAACAATAAATAAATAAGAAACATTGTAATGAAAGTGAGTACTCTTTACTCTTCTTTCACTTTTCTCGTACTATCACTTGCAAATGTTTTTTTTTTTTTTTGATAAACATTCAATTTGCACATTTAATACAATTGCACGTTTCTTATTCACAATGGAATAAACAGCTAAAGGTTGTCGTCAGGCATAGTCACCGTATGTACAGCATAATAAAGCACAAAGAAAAAAAATCTAAAGGATGCCCATTTTCAGTGAAACATTTTATAAGCCAATTGGTTATGCATCTGCCTGAAGATATACTGTAGTGCTTGACATGCAAACAAAAATGTGTACTCTGTGAGTGCTAGAACTGAGCTGTTATATTATAATATGTGCTGCTGGAATCATGAAATAGTTTAGGTTTTAATTATTTTATAATATTGCTTATTATGGCATTTATTCACACTCCACATACACAGACAAGGTATTTACTCAAACCATAAATGGGGTACGGAGCTATCAAACTATAAAAATGATAAATTGTACAATTTACTGTTTTTTATTATTAATTTGATCACTATGCATGGCTGTTCAAATGTTTGGTATTATCTTTATTATTGATAATAAATTCTTTATTGTTATTATTTTATTATTATTTGATGTTTATTATTATAAAGATGTCTCTTATGATCAGCAATGCTGCCTTTTTTAAAACATAAGTACTGTATTTGTCACAAATAATATTTTTTCTGCTAAACGTATCTCATAGCATATTGCTGTATTCAAAATACCTCATGTTTACTTATCAAAATTAAATGACATGTAAAACAGAGGCCTGGATATATACTTTATGTAGCTGAAACACTGGAATGTGTTTCAGAACACCGTGGTGAAATTTTCCTTTCTATTACTTTTATTATAATTTGTATGCTTAAATACTTAACATGAAAGAAGGCTAATAAAATCATGTACAAGATAATCCACACTCTTTAGCATGTAATATGAGTTACAATAAATGTCAGACTCTGACCCCAAAGTCTTGTGCGTATTTCACTGCACCTTGTCACGTTGCTCTTAAAATCACCCATTTTATCCTTTCAATTTTCTGCACTATTCAGTTGGTGGCCCTTTGCCACTCGCTCTGGTCTACTGAGCTTTCCTTCTCCATGCTAAGCGGCCTCTAAAAAGTGTTCTTGATGAAATGGTTTTGTGTGTGTGTGCCGTGTTTCTTCATACTTTCCTCAAGGTAGATGAGTTTAATAATGCAGACATTATGCAAATGCACTCATTAAATAGAAATTAGCATTGCAACAAAGCAGATGCCTCCAAACATGTTATCTTGTTTGTAACATTTATAAATACTTATTCACCAAGCCTGAGCTGTTTATCACAACAGACTAATGAAAAATGAATTAAAAAGCACTGTAATGAGGTTATAATACCCTGGTAGAGATCACAGCGGTGAGAGAAAGCACCAAAGTGTTGACGGTTCGGACAGCAGAGGATACTGTTTGTTTATCTGTGGTTTTGATGCATGTCTGGCTACTAAGACAGATCAGAATAGGCTTTGTCATAAAATCATGTTCGTTTAAACGTCACGTGGCTTTTTCAAGGGGACACCAGTCATATCGGTGCCTGATCTTCTCTGTACCTGCTCTTTTATTTTCCAGGTTTTTTTATGTATGCTGTCCACATTACACTGTCACGTCACCTGTCTTCATGCAGAAAGCTCTGATACATTAATAGCGAATGATCACACTTTACAAAACTACTGGGGGAGGATGGTGACAGGCCTCCATTTTGATGTCTTGATGTATGACTTTGATTTTTTTTTTTATATATATACTTTTAAATACCTTTTACTGAGATCTTCAAAGAACAGTGACAGTTTTACATCTCTTTTTCCTGTCTTTTGCTATCTTTCCATTTGTGGACGTCAAATTCAACACTGAAAACAGAGAAAACGTATAAAGACTTTATCATTTAAAAGTAAAAAACAAGATCGAAAAGTCTGTAAATATGTTGGGTGCGCAAAACCAAATGTTTAGTTCATTAAAACAGAGCGTGTTCTACTGGGACTCAAATTACGTTGCTAATGTGCACCCAAGGAAAGCACAATTTTACAAACTAACCGTGCAGATGGCCAAGTTTGTGACAGCATATTGCAGAAGGGAATTCGGCGAGGACATCTGACGAAGTCAATTTAAGTTTTAAAATCCTAAAAAAGAAGTCTTAGAGGTTTACTGATGCACGCTTGCTGAAACTTACAGTAACTCTTGCATGATTTCATAGAAGTTAACACTGAAAAGCTGCCAGAATACTGTGTTGTAATGAAGGGAGTGAGATGGAGGGTGGTAGAGCGTACCTGTCTTTACTTTCTCTGACAGTGACCTCTGCTGAATGAATGTTTTTCGATTAACCGTTCCTCTGTTCCTCTTGTAATTACAGCATGTTCATGTTCATGTGCTTCCAAGGAAGGCTGGAGACTTCGAGAAGAACGACAGCATCTATGATGAGGTAAGGTTCAAGTGTCGTACATCTTCTAGTTCATGTACTACATGTTGTCAGGTACATTCTGACGGTGCAATTAACTCCATATTGTCATCATGCAAGTAACGTTTAGATCGTATGGTTCTTAAAGGGACAGCTCACCCTAAAATGAACATTATTCAATTCCAAATATGGATGATTTCTGTGAAATACAAACGTTTTGATGAATGGAAATGTAATCATTTATTATTAAAATGTATTACTTGTGAAAATGCACAAACTCACACCAAAATATCTGTGTCATTTTACATGTAATTGAAGTACGTTCTTACTAGTGCTAGCCTGAATATCAGCAGGTTCGTATGAATATTCCACTCAACCCATTCATAAGCCTTGCTTTTTTAATTCCCAAAAGTGCCTAGAGAGAAATGAAGGGCCTCATCAACAGTGCTCGACCGGTGCATGATAAATTAGCTTGTTTTTAATTTGCATGTGGTCATGAGGGTTATTGTGGAGTTTTGCTGTATATATTTTCTGTGTCCTGCACAGCAAACGAGTGCGATTTCTTTCTTTTTTTTTTTACCCCTGTAAGTCGTTTTTGTCTTCCTATAAATAATGAGTGAGGGCTGTCCCCCCTTAACTTACACTGTTAAATGTTTTAGAAGCTAAACTAGACGCATTTACTCCCTCATAAAGCCTATTTAAGAGGCGACAAAATTTTAGCATCCCACTGCTACTGAAGATTAGGGAAGACATGTTTTTCAAGCAGGCAACTGCCATGCCATGTTTCTGAAGAAATTGTAAGTGGCAGGAGATTGGGCAGTGTGAAATGGTCGTTATGTTGACATTTCATTGTGCAAAATTATAAGTGAGTTGAGCTAAATCTCTTATGACACTTCATCTTGCTACTTCTCTTGACTATTTATGGGTGAATCTAATCAAGAGAATTTCTAACTGCAAACATACAAGAAAAAAATATACTATATTTTGCTCCAAGAAAACAAAATCATTCAGACCAGCACAAACACTGGTCACTGTTGTATTTGCATGCAGACTACAAAATAAACTTTATAGAAATATGTTTTGCTAATATGTTGTGGAACAAATTCAATACAGGCTACATTCATCCATCTGTTTGCTTCACCAAAGGAAGATGTGGGGAGCATTCAGAAAAATAGCTATCATTTTTGCAATTCTGCAGAGACTGCACTCTTCAGCTTTAATAACTACTGTATGCTTTGATGACAATTTTCATTAAGGCCTTTCGTTAAGTCATTTTACCTTCCCACTCCTTCAGCTCTTCACAGGCCTCTTCGCAAACAAAAGCACCACGACTTCAGCATCACAGTTAGGGTTGTTTATCCAGCACGGTTAACAATGGGACTCCAGCGTGCGGTTTTATTTGTCACTTTATTGAGACAATGTGACATGCTACAGTAGACTCCCGCAGTGTGGTCATAAAGAGCCTGACAGCTCCTGTGTGAAAGATACAGTCTTCAGCACAGCTTTTGTGCTCCTGCTCTGTCTGATGTACCTGATGGCATTTCCACTTTCCTTTGCAGTGTCACCTTGCCAAAAAAAAGACTGTGACTGCTTATCATACTTGTGTTGTCACAATTTTTATACCCTTCACTTCCTCCCTTTATTTCTTTATTGCCTTCGTTTTATTTTTCTCTTTTAATTTTCTTGTCAGTCAATCTAATGGCAGGAGAAGGCAGTTTATTCTCCTTTTAAGCCATTTAAAGGGGTAGCCTAAATTCAGTCATTATTTACACACACTCTCGTCATTCTAAACCTGACTTCATGTTGGGTCCAAATGGGTGCAAAACACTGTTCAGCTATGATAGAAGTTAATTAAATTCATGCTCTATATTAAGCGTTTTCTAAAGACATCGACTAGCTTTGTGCGAGGAACTTTGACCTCTGACTTGATGCATGATGTAAGCTGCATTCATTCTTATAGTGAACTTTTATTTTTTTACTTCTCATTTTTGACTTTTTATTCTTTACCGGCATTAAGTATTGCACTGTCCTCATTTCTAAATGATTCGTAAACCACTCGTGTGAAGCAGTTCGAAGACTCAGTTTCTCTAAACCCCTCCTTTCCGTGAGCCTTCTTTGTGATTGGTCAGATGGCGCAGTCCTATATGATTGGTCTACTGCTACAGCGGTCCACAGAGCTTGTACCAAAACTAGGGATGGGAATTTATAAGATTTTTACGATTTCAATTCCATTTTCGATTCTGCTTAACGATTCAATTCTTTATCGATTCCCTTATCGATTCTCATTTCGAAGAAAAGGGACAACAAATTGTTGATTAGCATCACCAATGAAAAAATCTATTAAATAATAAAATAAATATTCTTCTGTAAAATTAACAAAATACCACAAAAATAATTTTGATGATTTAATCTCGTGATGGTCATCTAAATGTAATGCATGAGAAGGCATTCATTTAACGTTTAACCGATACTAACAGCAAGTTTTACACAGCTAATATGATGGCAGTGTTTATAGTTAATTAGTTACCTGCAGTTTTATTAGCCGAGGACGTGCTAACTTTGTTGCTGTTGCTGCTGCTGCTGTGTTGATAACTGTTAGTCCAGAGCGGATCGAAAAAGCAGCATTCTTTTATTGTTATTGCATGCTGTGTGTGCAAATGTTTTAGCATGTTAGTGGTATTTCCTCCCTTTGAAGTATTGCAAGTTGCCCTATTTTCATCTTTTTTGGTGAAATACAACCAGACTTTTGAGCATTTGTTCCGCTTAGGCGCCATGCTTACTGTTGACTGAGCGTACGATACGCAACGTGTGTAAGTTGCGCAATGCGCGTGATGACGTCATTCGTCATGGCAATGGTGATTGGTTCTCAACAAGTACCGGTTTTCGATTCCCATTCCTTACCAAAACTACCGTGGACAGTGCATGTATAAGCGAATCTGGAACACTTCTACGTATTGAAATAACACTGCATTAAGCCATTGTTTATCATTACTTAGGCCACATTTACACATAGCCGGGTATTTCGAGAAATTAATATTTCCTCCCCTCCGTTTTCAATAATAACATTGTGCACAGAACATCATTTTCAAAAAACTTGTCATTTATATCAACCCCCATAAATAATAACTAAGCCAAACCTATGTCAATAGGGTGCTCACATGACGTTAAGCATTTTCTGGTTAAGCATTTTTTAATAACCAAACTGCAGGGAAATACTAGCGTCTTCCCTTCGTGTAAACAGAGCCTTAAACTAATGATGAGACAGACAGACAGTCAAGCTGCATCAATCTCAGTATTAGACTACATTAGGCCCACAGCTGAACAACTGAACTACAGAAACGCAAGTTAGCTGGTGACCAGGACATCTGCCGGGTTCTTGCACAGCACAACATACACAAATACGTATTTTGAACGATCGCTAGAAAAGGAGCAAGCCGGTCCAAATAAACTGGCACTGATCCATCTTTTAAGACAAGCGTTTGGTGAATATCGAATTGTACTCCAAGATTGGAAAAGCAGTCATCAGTAAAATGACACGAACACAACAAGAGATTGTACTGCTTAAGGTGTTGTTGAAAAAAAATGTATGTTAATTACTCATTATTTGTAGATTCATCTTTCAGAAGGGCATATAAAACAAATTAACTCTCACAGGATACAGCATCTTCTTGACATGATGTAATCCACTGGAGATTGTACTGTTTGGGGGTGGGGCAAGTTATTCATGATGTAAAACGTGGGCAGACATTATGCAAATATGTTACCTAGTGACGTGGATCCGTAACACAGAAAGATTCGAATTGCTGATGACTTGTTTAGGCAAATGTGAGTCGACTTTGTTTTTTTAGATAGACAGTAACTTTACAGTATTTAACGTGCACTGTCGGCATCACAAATTTGCAAATAGTTTATGTTCAGACACAGCTACATGACACATTGCATGAACGATCATGTTTGAAAAAGCATAATAGGGGCACTTTAACCCTAATAGGGCGCGTATCACGCCCTCGCGATCGGGGTCTTTTTTTTTCTCTTA
Source organism: Enteromius fasciolatus (assembly GCA_032361145.1). Classification (NCBI taxonomy): domain Eukaryota; kingdom Metazoa; phylum Chordata; class Actinopteri; order Cypriniformes; family Cyprinidae; genus Enteromius; species Enteromius fasciolatus. The sequence continues at coordinate 3,520,273 of JAUMHR010000060.1, read as the reverse complement.
ATAGTGCAAAAGACACTAAAAGTACTCTGTTGATTTTGGTCACACAAGTAAGTGTTATATCTGTTAGCTGTCTACTTTTTTTGAGTATGCTAACAATAACAACAAAAGTTTGTGCTTTTGCAAAATAAGGAAAATAAACTGTGTGCGTGTCCTTTCTTTTGTCTCTCCGTGAACTGTTTTTAAAAAGTCACTAAAATGAACTGAAACTCTGCGAAAACATGACACACAGACATGAGACATGAAGTGAAGCTTGAAGTGTCTACTTTTGTATGCAGTAAGTGCATGTTGTAACAGAATATTGTTTGATAAAGTTATCGGTGTAAAACCCACGCTATATCTAGTTTCTCAATCTAATCTCATTCATGAGACGCACGCACCATGTACACGCCCACAACAGCTTGTGTGCGCGGAAGAACAGAGAAAACACAGAACTTATTTCAGCAATGACGCATTATAAAATAACAGAAGAAATAAGAAGAAAGGCATAAGAATTTACATCACGAAGTGGCGTGCAAGCTGGTCCAGACACTGAGCGATCACTCTCCTGAGTAAGTACTGTTTGTTTTTGTATTAGTTTGCGTGTTATTGTGTCATAAACCTGAACACATTTACTGGTTTTGGTTTTCCCGAACTATAATACCTCTAGGCATCTACGTTTCTTTGAACACAATGCTGTTTCTATGCTCGATAAATAGACCATAAAACTGTATGATAATAGTGCATGATGAATGCTACGAGTCTAAGAATGTTTAGACCATAATATTAATACTCTATTTCACAAATATATTTTAGACATATACTTCTATAGATGTTTAATATCCTAAACAATAATAATCGTTTATCATATATATATATATATATATATATATTTAATTTTTACACT
>JAUMHR010000060.1:3490306-3506367 GCA_032361145.1 Enteromius fasciolatus | reverse complement strand
CTTCCATACCCGTGATGTAAACTGGGAGCCCCTGTCGGAGACGATGTCCTCGGGGAGGCCGTAATATCGGAATACCTACTCCAACATGACCTGAGCGGTCTCCCACGCGGTGGGTAGTTTGATCATAGGTACCAGACGACAAGCCTTGGAAAAGTGGTCTACAACGGTCAGGATGGTGGTATAGTTGTTGGAGCGAGGCAGGTCCGTGACAAAATCGACCGCAATGTGGGACCAAGGTCGCTGTGGCACAGGTAGTGGTTGAAGTAATCCGGCTGGGCATTGATGTGAGGCTTTGGAGACTTGGCATAGGGGACAGGCATTGACGAAGCGAGTGACGTCAGTAGACAGGTTGGGCCACCAGAATCGATTTGTAGTAAGATCCATAGTAGCTAGAATCCCAGGGTGTCCAGCATTAGGAGTATCATGGATGAGGTGTAGAACTCTGTCTCTTAGTAACTCGGGAACGTAGGTTTTGTCGGGAGGACATTCAGCGGGAGCCGGATCAGTGAACAGGAGCAATGATTACTGATGGTGGTAAGATGGGCTCTGGCTGGTTGACTGGAGCGAGATCGTCGAACTGTCGAGATAAGGCGTCAGCCTTGATGTTTTGTGATCCTGGTCGATAGGTTATTTTGAAATGAAAACAGGAAAAGAACAGAGTCCACCTTGCTTGTCTGACATTTAGTCTCTTAGCTGAGCGGAGATACTCCAGGTTTCGGTGATCAGTAAGCACCAAAAATGATTCTTTGGCGCCCTCTAGCCAGTGCCTCCACTCCTCGAGTGCTGCCTTGAGTGCTAGTAGCTCCCTGTCGCCCACATCGTAGTTCCGTTCCGCTGGTGTAAGCTTTCGAGAATGGAACGCGCAAGGGAAGAGTTTAGGAGAATAGCCTTGTCTTTGCGAGAGGATGGCCCCAAGGCCGGTGTTGGAAGCATCAACTTCAACCACAAACTGTTTCTCAGGATCTAGGTGTCGAAGGATGGGTGCTGTGGTGAACTTTAGCTTAAGCTCTTGGAAGGCTTTTTCACTCTCAGGGGTCCAGGGCAGGCGCTTTGTTCCCTTTTTGGTCATGGAGGTAAGGGGTCCTGCCACCTTACTGAAGTCTCTAATGAACCGTCTGTAAAAATTAGCAAAACCCAGGAACCGTTGAAGCTCTTTTAAGTTTTGAGGCCTGGGCCAGTTCACAACAGCTGCCACTTTCTTGTCATCCATGGCCACTCCTTCAGCGCTGATTATGTATCCTAGAAACGCTATCCTGGTCTGATGGAATTCGCACTTCGTGAATTTAGCAAAGAGTCTGTGTTCAATGAGCCTCTGGAGGACAATGCGAACGTGCTGGACATGGGAATCAAGGTCCTTGGAATATATCAAGATGTCATCAATATAAACAATGACAAAATGGTTGAGCAGATCTCTGAATATGTCATTGACTAAGGCTTGGAAGACAGAGGGACTATTAGATAACCCAAAGGGCATAACTAAATATTCATAATGTCCGTTGGTAGTAGAAAAGGCCGTTTTCCACTCATCACCCTCTCGGATTCTGATTAAATTATAGGCGTTGCGGAGGTCCAGCTTGGTAAAGTAGTGTGCGGAGCGGAGCTGTTCCAGAGCTGCAGGGACCAGTGGTAACGGATATCTGAACTTTACTGTAATTTCATTCAGAGCTCTGTAATCGATGCAGGGTCTGAGACTGCCATCTTTCTTCTTAACGAAAAAGAAGCCGGCCGAGGCAGGTGACGTAGATGGCCGTATAAACCCCTTAGCCAATTCCTCCTGTATATAGGTGTTCATGCTTGTGGTTTCAGGCTGGGATAGTGGGAAGATTCGGCCTTTAGGGGGCACTGTTCCTGGTAGTAAGTCGATGGCGCAATCAGTAGCTCTGTGTGGTGGTAGTTGTGTAGCTTCCTCTTTACTGAATGCCCTCCGGAGGTCGTGATACTGACTGGGTAAATCCAGATGATTAGATGCCTCCTCGGGTGCAGTGATGACGCTGTGTATAGGCCTTTTCATGTGTTGTAGGCAGTGAAGGTGACAAAAGGTGGACCATTGTGTGATTTTGTGAGATGACCAGGAGATGGCAGGGTCGTGCAGCTGGAGCCAAGGCAGGCCTAGGATGACTGGGTGCTCTGGTGAGGTGAGGACAAACAAGTGAATTCGCTCAGTGTGCAGCAAACTGGTGACGAGTTGTAGCTCTGGGGTCTGGGTAGAGATCCTTCCGGATCCTAGGGGTCGGCCGTCGATGGCTGCCACCGCCACGTTTGGAGAACATGAGAGGAAAGGAATAGAGTTTTTAATGGCAAATTCTTCATCAATGAAGTTACCCGCTGCCCCTGAGTCTATGAAAGCTTTAGTTCTGATTCTCTGGGCCTGGTTTATTATACAGACATCAATTTTCATGGCTGAGGCTAAGGAAACTGCACTCACCCGGTAAGGCATGGAGCGTGGTGGTCGCACAGGGCAGTTAGCTCGAAGATGTCCAGTGTTGCCACAGTACATGCACAAGTTGTTGGTGCGTCTTCTTTCTCTTTCCTCGGGTGTCAGGTGCGTAGCTCCGATCTGCATTGGCTCGGCAGGAGGTTGGCTGGGCCGGTTGTTGAACTGAGTCGACGCGATCGGATCATGTGATCCGTGCGAATAGCAAGGTTCATGAATTCGTCAATGGTTCTATCCTCATCACGACCTCCGAGCTCAGTCTGTAATTCCTTTTGGAGAGCACGTCGATAGAGGTTCTTAAGAGCATCCTCATCTCATCCAGTCTGAGCTGCCAGAGTCCAAAAAGTCATTGTGAATTCAGCCGCCGACTCGCTGCCCTGTCTGAGAGAAAGCAGTTCATCTTTTGCGTTCCTCCCATCCGCAGTATGGTCAAACACCTCCCTGAACTGACAATGAAGCTTTGGTAGGAAGGGAACGCCATCTGCCGACCTCTCCACAGAGCTGTAACCCATTCCAGGGCTTTTCCAGAGAGTAATGAACACACCAAAGAGACTTTACTATCATCCAGTGCAAAACAGTTAGGTTGCTGGTTCATGTACAGTTCGCATTGAAGCAAAAAACCTTCACACTTGCCTGGGGAGCCGTTGTACTTCTCTGGGAGTGCTAGACGAGCTGGATTGACGACAGTAGCGATCGCCTGTGGAGGAGGCGGAGCCGGCGCTGGCGGGCTGGCGGCTTGACTCAGAGTGGTAGTGAGCGTAGTTAAAGCCTGGACCGAGCGAACGAGGTCCTCCGTGAGCTTAGTCAAGTTAGCAAGCTGTTGATGATGAGTTGCTTGAATGGAAGCTTGACGGCTCACCTCGTTGACGACTTGGGCGAAAGCCGCTGGATCCTGTTCCGGCGAAGTATTCTGTAATGAGACACTTGAATCGTCCGGATCCATTTGCAGGCTTTTTATTTCACAGACAGGTCAAACAGGCTTGAGTCAATCAACAGGCAGACAAGTGTATAAGAGACAAGGCAGTTAATCGAGGTCGTGGTACAGGCAGGAAGTCAAAGGCAGGCAGCAATAATCAGTAATCCAAAATACAATCCAAAGGTCGGGGCAGGCAGCGAGAATCAAGAGTCCAAATACACAGTCTAAAATATAAGCAGGAAATCAAACCAGAAAAACGCTCAGAATTACTACGGCTGTAAATAATACTTCGCGTGGAAGCAGCGTCCTCACGCTGCTTTTAAAGAGCAGATAATGCAGAACACCTGGTGTTGCAATCGGCCCAGGTGCGTGGGGAGAAAAGGTCCGGGGGGAAACGCTAATACTCAGGCGAGAGTTCCCGCTGCTGTGACTCAGAGAGCGCCACAGAGGCGCAACTGGTGACAGTATCCCTTGGAACTGTAACATTTTATCATTTAGGTGACAAATCTATTTACAAACAAATCAAATGAATTGTAATGTCCCATTTGAAGTTTGTTTGGTCTGTTTGTTTGTTTGTTATATCAGGAAATATACTCAGTGCTCACATTAAGCAATCAAACAGACAGACATACAGACAATACAAAATAAATAAATAAATAAATAAATAAATAAATGCCAACGGTTACAAATACAAGCAAGCAAACAATAAATAAACAAAAACAAACAATGTGGGGGTTGTTGTTATGGATAAATAAATAAATACATTTATTTGTTAGTTGGTTGGAATATTCTAATTCTAATTAGTAGTACTGGTCCAAGGGTTTAGAAAAACATGAATGATCTGTGTACTTTGTAGAAAATGCTTACAACTAAGCTTTAAAATCTCATTACTGCAAGTTAACTCACTTCTGTATTTGAATGACAATTCTGTTTGTGTGGACGTTGTTTCTGCAGATTGAAGATCGATGTCTGTTCGTTGCGTTCATTCTGAAAAGTGACATGCATACAAAGAGCAAGGTCACAAGAAATCCTTGAATGGAGATGGAGAGAGACAGAATAAATGAAGTGAATGTAATCCAAATAACCTGCAGTATGTGATTGTGACTAGAAAATCAATGACACTTAATAAGTAAACAACATCCCTTAAATGTAGTCATTGCCATTCTGACAGCTCAAATTTGAGCCAAAGCCTTCTCTCATGCCATCACAGATGCTGGATTTGTTTTTATGCTGAAAAGAGTCTTACATGATTTATGCCGTGCACAAACCTTGCTACTCAGTCTGTCAATGACTTAATGGGCCGCTTAGCAAGTATTATACTTGCTAAAGAAACTGCATAAATAAATGAATATTAATAATAACAATAATAATAATAGTTATTATTATTTTAACTGTCAATATGAATCACATGTCAGAGAATAGTAAAACTAAAACCATAAAAACATAAATGTTACTCAAATTTTTACTTAAACCAAAATAAGCATTAGTTCAATTGAATTGAATTCAGTTTAATTTAATTCACATATTATAGCTTCTTTCCATAAAACATGTCTAATTTTTTATTAAGTTTAACTTGATGTAGTGGAATAGAAAGTAAAACGCAAATATTGTTAAAGAATAGAGATTGACGAAGTAACAAACAATAAATTAATAAATACAGAACAAAACTAAATTGCTAAAAAACTACAATAAAATAAAATAAAAATAATCTTCATACTGTAAATACAAAAGTAGAATATTATCTACCAATAGATAAAACTCACGGTTTTTGCATTAAATACCTGGGGCCATTTTACCAATTACCATTTACCAATACCATTTTTATTTTTTTTTATTAACAGTTAAAATGGCAATTTTCTTTAGCTGATTGTGATCTCTGGAAACTGGGAAACTTTTAGATCCATGTTGTTGCTTGTCACGTCTTGCCAAACAAACATTTCTCTGCTTTGTTCCTCGCCAGAAGTCAAGAAGTATGAAAACAGACTTTCATTTGTTATGCCTCTCTGAACTTAAACAACAGAATATGAGTGTATTAATCATGTTATGCTCAGCACAGAGGGCAAAGATTGAGTGAGGAATATTAAAACCACCCCCAGAGAGAAATGAGCTTTGAGAATGTAAGTGCCTTATTGAGACTGACACCAACCAACCACCCACACCAGAAACACACACACACACATTAGAGAAGCCTGCTGGGACAATTATTTACAATTAACAGTCACACCAGAGCCCAGAGATTGGTATTAGATTTTTACTGTCTGTTTGGACTGTTTTAAGTCTGAGTGGATGATATACAGCTCTCCAGACCTTCATTAATCAATTATCGATTCATTAATTGTGCTTATTAACTGAAAGTCGTTCAGAATTGCTACAAGCACTGAGGGAGTCTCCTGAAAGTGGCAGCTATTACCATGATAAAACATGTTTGTTGAGAGTGTGCTCTGTTGTTTTGAAGATATTATGCGTGAAGAATAAATCAATGTTGGGGAGGTATGGTTTTGCTTATAATTCTGCTGCTGGTTTCACAGCTATAGGCCTTATTTCTGAACAAAATGGGTTAAAATAATTTAAGAGCAAATCATTCGAAAATAAATTTCCACATACACTGTGCCATTAAATTGTACATTATGATTTATTATAGCATAGCTTCATGTACAGTGTACCCAGATATTTTCTTCCAGCTCCATGAATAATATCCAAAGGGTTTAAATGACTATTTATCTAATTTATAGTCATTCTTTGGATATTATTCATGGAAAATATGAAGAGTTAATTTACAAAAAATATATAAACATATTACAAAAACAAACAAAACATCAGTACCCAGTATTGTCCACTTTCAAGACTAAAGCCAACAAGCACCCTAAGTCAATGTTACTGAATCAGCGCACTGCATTCAGGTTACTTTGAGATGTGCTTTAGCTGAGAGGAGTTTCCACAAAACAAACAAAAAATGTCCAAAATGCATGGAATCACATTAATACAGTCTCTGATCACAACAGATCAGTCTCAGACATTATTGCCATCTAAAGAGATTACAAAGATTATGTTTATTTATTTTTATTGAGAAAAAAAAAAAGGGTTGGGGATATCTGCTTTCCTGCTAGTTTGACTGATATTACTTAGAATGCACAATTTAGTAATGGTAACAAAGTAATTTCTGAAAAAAACAAAAATTGTATTTTATTTTCTTCTACGTATGTAATTAATTGATATTTATTAATTAATTTATTTAGTTTTTATTAGTTTAGTTTAAATGTAGTTTATTTATTTTTTTAATGATTGTATAATATCTGTCACGAATGCGTCTGGGCTGCAGTGAATCTTGTCGCGAACCCACTTTTCAGCGGACAGAGGCAAGGCAGGCAGGACTTCAGTGCAAAATATTTAATAATAAAAAGTGCAAAACTGGCTGAACAAAAGTGCAGGGATCTACGCAGACAAAACATTCAGCAGACGAACACGGTGACACTCGACAACGACGGATACAAGGAACTGAAAAAGACAAGATTAAGTACACAAACGAATTAGACTCAAACACACAGGAACAGCTCGTGAGCGTGGAGTGGATCTGGCGGATCGGGGCATTGCAGCTCCAACTCCGACTCCGACTCCGCTTCCGGAGGCTCAGGCCACGGTAGCTCCTCCCCAGTCCCACCCTTCCCCATTATGACCCAGGTATTGCTGCCCCTTCAAAAATAATTCTTGGGAGGTCCTCCCGCCAGCATTGGGCCTGGGTCAGCGTATGTTTCAGTGGTGGATAGGGCCATCAAAACGGGGACCGGACATGGACACGGGTCCTCAAGCCGTGCAACGGGGCTTTCATCCGTGTTTTGTGGACTAAGCACCGCGAGGAATTTCACCGGCTCTCCTGGCCGTGAAAGTGGACCGAAGCCCGCAGAGATATGCACGTTCGTGTCTGTGGAAGGGAAAACAGTCTGGTGTGTTCGTGGCGCTGTGGTGACGGGATCCGGCCGAAATCCCGCTTGCGAACGATATGTAACCAGTGTGAGAAACAATGCCGACTCCCACGGCAATCCAGTGATGTTTGGGATTTCGGATTCCTGCAGAAAAGCAGCACCGTCTCTAAACAGCTGGATAATCTCCACATCACCCAGTGCAGAATGTTCGGCGAAAATTTGTGGATGTAATCCTCGAAAGACGGGCCTAGAGACACGAACGCCAAATTTGATCCGTCGTTTTGTCACGAATGCGTCTGGGCTGCAGTGAATCTTGTCGCGATCCCGCTTCTCAGCGGACAGAGGCAAGGCAGGCATTCAAAAATCAAACACAAAGCACATGGACAGTAAAAGAAAACATACACAAAAGTCACATGGAACGCCTGGGGGCGTGACAATAACTGACTTTATTTTTTTAGTAAATTTTCTTTTTTCTTTGAAGTTTGTCGATCCAGGACATTGTAAAATCAGAGTTCATCGGAACCAGAAGTCCACACAGAGTTTCTGTGTTGTTTTATCTTCTTACTTCTTTTGAAGTGTGTCATTAATCACTCTTTTTTTTTTTTTTCTTCATCTGTCTCTTTGTGTTTTGATGAATGTTTTACCCAGGATGAAAGCATCATTTATTTATTTTATATTTACTTTATCATTTTTACATGATATTTATCAAAGTCTAAAATGTTAATTTGCATTTCCTGAAACTTGTGTGTTCAACAGTCTCTGACAGTTAATGATCAAAACAGAGTAACTTCAAAAGCATTAGAACAAAACAAAACAAAAAATCCTTGCAGGCCCCCTGCATTTTTTAGAGAAGATATTTGGGACAAGCGCCATCTCTTTACAAACCGTGCACGCTTTTCAGAGCACTAAATTTGTGCGCGAAATCCAAATCTGGCTACAAAAGTTGTTATATCAACTTAATTACTCAGACAGCAGTGTTCAGACGGTCCCTCATTGCATGTGAATGCAGTGTTGACAGATTTCCTCATGATGTTTAATTTAGAAATGTCAGTCTCCTTCATATTTATGAGCTGCAGCTACTCAGAGCTGTGCAGGTACTGGCTGGTTTATTGCGAGCGCCGCCTCATGACCTTTCCGACTCCATCACTCGACACAGCGTTACATGTTTACCGCTGCAAGGCATGATGGGAATTCTGAGTGGGCATTGTGAGTTCAGAGGGTAAGAGGTGTGCGCTGCGAACCCTCCTGCATCGCGCATACTTGATTTTTACAACACCATATGGAGAATCTTTATGCAAACATGTCTCCTGAATTTCCACAAATTAATTTTTTGCTGTTTATGCTTTGTGTTTCCTCTCACTGTGTTGCCGGTAAATATCAGCTCTCGCCCCGTAATAATCGATAATACCGTGCTTTTTGCACTTCCTTTGCGTTCCGATACACGTCATGGGAGTCCGATATAATTTGATTTCTCACATGAGTGAGTGCTGAGGGTTTGTTTTCCACGATTTTCTCTCTTATCGACAGCTATTGAGCCTCTCGAGTCTCTATTCCAGTGCTGTGATTAAAGGCCTTCTGTTGCTACTCAAACCCCCCTTAAAGATCTGCTCTCCTCTCCTGTAGCATCAATTAAATCCAAAGTGTTTGTGTGCATGTGTGTGTGGGAGAGCACTTCTATCCGTGGATATTCTGTGATCCCTTCCCAAGGTTTCTCATCTGTCCGGACATCTGGTGTTTATCCTGAGGCGTCTATCATAACGGCTATTCAGGCATGTTATTAGAAAATGAACGCCCAACTCAAATGTCACTCCTAATAGTGCTGCTTAGTTTTCCTCATAATCATCGTAATTCGTGCCAATCTAGGAATTTCGCTCGATTAGAGACAAATTCTCGGTAATTCATTTGTAGCTGGCAAGGGCACGACTGTTTGGATTAGCTCTCGAGAACGATGCGTCTGCCAGTCAGGACTCGTATATGGTCTGTCATTGACGATAGCGCGTCGTCCGATGTCCTTTCATGGCTTTTAAATGCCGCTGAAAAGGTTAATGGAAACATTTTGCTCCCTGACGACGTTCCAGCGACTTCATCTACATTCCATTCATGTTGAAGATGTTGAGTGGAGAGATTATTCGCTTGCCAAATGATGCTTTGTCGCTAACTAATGTGTATGGTATACATTTCAAAGAAATGTGAAGTACATGATACATTGTACATTGCTAGATTTGGTCATGTATCGGAAGTGTTTAAATGAATTGAAAATTTTTTTGGAACAGTGAGTTTATATCAGTGCTGACAAACAACATTCCAAAAGAAACATTTCTTTACTTACTGTCTATGTTTATGTACATATTAATACACACACATACATAGAGTAAAAGTGTTATATTTATATAATACTGAATTATAATAATTCTACTATTTAGTATAAATTATATGAATATAAATACATGAATGTTTGTGTGTTTACATACACAGAACACACACGTTATGCAAACAAAAAACTTTCATTTTAGATGAATCGTTTTGACAGAGCTAGTTAAAATCGAATTTGAATGAGGCAAACAGTTTGAACTGAAGTATAATGGAAATTAATTAAGTTATTGTCACTTGGCACCGGCCAAGTAATTAATGTAAAACAGTATTCTGAAATGATATTGCAATTTTTAAAAAAATATTGAAACTGTAATGCAATGCTCAATTGTTGGTGAAGTTATTTTACAGAAATTGGTTTAATATGCTGTTTTACTGCTAAAGAAACAAGAAAGAAAACAAAATAAAACCCTTACTCATGTTGAACTGCATGTCAATATTGAAATAGCACATTACAATTAATTAATAGAATATATTGTAAAATTTAATTTAAAATAAAAAGAGTAAACAGAAATAGAGATTAAGTTTGATTTGAGAAATATATCTTATGATTTGTATGACAATGCACTATTGAATACAAATAAATGTGCATACAAGTTTCTCTTTCTGTCATTTCCTTCAGAATTCACACTCCGGAAATGTCAGATTATAACCACTACATTTTGCCCAATCCTGTCAAGCAAGCTCAGGAATTTAGCAGTGTTGAATTGACAGTGAAATTGAAGAGAAGAGACAAATGAAACAGGCTGTCATTAAACTCTTTTTCCTTCTTCTGGAAGTCCAGAAGAGGTGTTTGGTGCGTTCTGGGAGAAAGGGAAGATGAGAGAAAGGCAGGAGACATGTTGTCATGCTGAGTAATTAGTCTCCATTGGGCAAGAAAGCGTCTGGATGTTGTGACACACACCAGATTGTCCTCTAGTCCACCGAGATACCCTGTCACCAGCCTGTGGGCCTGTCCAGGGATGATACACACACACACACACACACACACACACATACACAGTTCCATTTTCTTTAAACTTTAGAAGCTTTGGCTGCCATCCAGTGCACAGCGGGCACGCACACACACGCACACGTGTGCACCGTATTTGCTCATTCCAACGCATGGCCTCTTTCTCTCTGCACTCAATAATATTTTGCATATTTGTGTCGTTCTGGCTTCTATAAAGCACTATAGAAGTATTTCAAAAGTAGTCCATTTAACTCAATTGAATTTGAGGTCACTGTTTATTTGGGATTTTCAATTTAAGCTGTTAACCAGGAAAGTGTTTCCCATACAGTGGTGTAACTTACCCTAAAGTACCGTAATACCAGTGTGATCTAATAAATATTTGTGCTTCTGCCAAACATGCATCTACAGTACTTGAATTTTTTATATATGTATTGTATTCAGTTGTCAAACAGTGCCTTTGTTTTTTAAACATAGTTTACTCATTTACTTAAAATGATACTTTGTTCTGTGTTTTGTTTATTTATTTAGATGCTAACTCATTTTAAATTATTTGTTGTTAAGACTATATTGTAAAAACTTCAAATCTGTAACATTTCTGTAATTGTGTAAGCAGTACTCTTTAATTAGGTAATTATTATTTGTTTGCCATGGGACACAAAATATCTTTTGAGTCATGCTGTGACTGACAATAGAACCACGAAATACACTGCAACATAACATCTCCATCTACATCCATAGCAGCACCAAAGTTTAAACCAATGCTATTATATGACAAATTCAAAAATTACCACAATTTGATTTATTTATTTATTTTGTGAACTTTTTTTCAATGGTTAAATAAAATAATATTAATAAAAAAGCATCTCTAATTAATTACAATCATAAAACCTAAACAATTTAACTTTAATGTATTAAAAGTTTAACAAAATTGTATGTTTAGGGCCCTATTAATGTTAATTAATTGTTAGTTAATTAATTAATGTTAATGTTAATGTTTTATTTATTTATTTTTTCAGTTATGTTTTATTGCTATCTTAGATAATGTTTTAGCATGTCTAATTATTTGAAAGGCATAACACATAAATTTAATGTATTGTATAATTAGGAACACTATATATATATATATTTTTTCAAAATAAAGATTATTAAATATAGCCGATCCCGAGTCCAATTCCTGATCTTCGGCCAGGAGAGCTGATCCCAAATCCTCTTCCTGATTCTCAGCTAAGAGAGCCGATCCCCGATCCAGTTCCTGAATTACGGCCAGGAGAGCCGATCCCGAGTCCAGTTCCTGGGTTTTGGCCAGGAGTGCCGATCCCGAATCCAGTTCTAGTGTTATGGCCAGGAGAGCTGATTCCGAATCCAGTTCCTGATTCTCATCCAGGAGAGCTGATCACCGATCCAGTTCTTGAATTATGGCCAGGAAAGCCGATCCCGAGTACAGTTCCTGAGTCACGGCCAGGAGAGCCGTTCCTGAATCCAGTTCCTGATTCTCGTCCAGGAGAGCCAATGCCCAATCCAGTTCCTGAATTACTGCCAGGAGTGCTGATCCCGAATCCAGTTCCAGTGTTATGGCCAGGAGAGCCGTTCCTGAATCCAGTTCCTGATTTACGACTAGGAGAGCCAATCCCGAATCCCGTCCCTGAGTTTACGCTGCAAGAGTGCCTCCCTGAGCACGCGCTGCAAGAGCGCCCCACAGAGTTCACTGCTCAGGGGCCTAAGCCTAGAGAGGGGGGAAGATCCGCCAAGGAAATATTTTGAGGGGGCTACTAGCTGGAGTAAATCAACCAATAATCACATAGACACAGGAAATACCAAATATGGGCAAGGGCCGGACACATGGGGAGCAAAACACAAAGAAACTAAACACAAACTCTGACACTTAGTGCCGATCATGCTGGTAGCTGGAGACTATTTTCAGATGCTGCATAATATCATTGTGCCTGCTGCAGACATGGTATGGTAGCAAAGTTCCTTGATTATTTACACCACAATGAGAGTATAGTCCCTAGCCATATTGACCTAGAAAATCCCAACTTTTTTTATTTTCCGCCTTTTTAAATAGAAAAAAATATCTGAATTTCTGGTCATTTCTGAGCCATTTTCAAAAATATCTGTGTGTTCCTTTAAGAGCATGAACTATTTATGTCCACATCATACTAACAGTAAAACATCTTCTAACCATCATTTGAGAGCTGTAGTTTGGTGAATTATGTTGGGACCATAAGTGGGTAACAAATCTTTTGTGATACGTACTACTGAGAAAAAAAAAGAGAGAGAACAAATCTGTCAGACAGGTTCTGTTAAGTGGATCCGCTGATTCAGTAAATCAGTATTTTGGTAAACTAGTCATTACATTTTTCTCTTGTCTCTTCTATGCTCTGAGAAATAGCTGCATTTCTTTCACTGTCCATCAGCAGTTGTTAAGAAACACCTTTTTTAAAAGAAAACCACTGTCACTTTCTATTGGTCTGATTTTGATTGTTTTGACAAGGAGGTTTAAGCCCTTTAATTCCAAATGTTCCTTTAATTACCCGCGATCGGCAAACAACCAATGATGCTGATAATGAGATGAGACGTGTTAAGTCTGAAAACCAACAGTCGTGGTGAGAATCAGCCCTGAGGGGCCAAATGAGGTACGCTGCTGTCTGTCAGAATAATCCAGTCCCTCTGATAGGTGGCTTTACTGTGAAGGGAAATGGCACTTTGTGACAGTGTTGTGAGAAGGAAATCATTACTGTTACACAAGAAAAGAAGAGAAAGAAAATGAGAGAGGGCAAGAGAGCGTCTGAAGGCTAAAGGTTACTCGAGAGAGAAACGAAGCTAATAAAGAATGAGAAATGGGACAGATGAAAAGGAAGGTCAGTTTGCCGATAAAGGTTCAGCCTCATTGTCTTGTCAGATCCAAGCCTGTGGATTTCAAATCCAGACACAACCTTAATCCCAAACCTCAGCTGCACGTCATTCTCACACTTTAAAACACGCTTGTTATTTCATATCAACAGAACAGCTATGATAAAAAAAACATAGCCATTATGTTGAAGTTAAGTTCCCATATTTACTACTGAATTGCTAAGGTTTTCTGAGTAAAAAACAACATTTTGGAAAAGAGAAAAATATGTTTGTTGTCAAAATAGTGCATTTTCAAGCAAAATACATTCAGATATCATCTTTCACCTGTTAATAATTATGTAAATAACTGAAATAGCATTCAATAAACAGAACAAAAACATACACACACTTTTACAACGTTACATGATGTACATATATGATCCATATTGTTATGTTCCTTCCGTTTATGGCATGGCCTTTTTTTCGAGCCCGGTAGAACTAGGAATTTCCCGTAACTCATTGAGGATATGCGCTAGGACTTTCCTTACCGTAATACCATGAACTTTTAGCTGGTCTTCAGCCTGATCATGACGTGGTTGGCTGGTTTGAGCTGGTTTAAGCTGGTCTCGCAGCCCGACCAGTTAAGCCAACTTGACCAGCTACAGAAGTTATCAAAACACCTACAGTATAAATCCAGCTATGATCAGCCTGGAAGACCGGCAAAAACCAACCAACCATCTTAGGCTTTTGTTTTCCCCAAATTGGGTTGCTAGGATATTGTGAATGGTTGCTAGGGTGTTGCTGGCTGGCCCAAATTTAGCAAGCCTAAACCTCTATGATATCCTCTCTTGATATTTCATTAAATATAATCATACTGTATCCCAGTTCTCCACCTGTTTCACAGTCCAGCTGCTTAGTAATAGCATGTGCAGCACGCCAGACTTTAGTATGGGCAATAATAATAGTGATGATTGCCTTAGCAAGCAGCAGTAATTAATTAGTTCCTAGTTTTTTCCCCCCCAAGAGATCCTAAAATGGGTTGAGAACAACGTAATTACAATATGCAGCGGTTTTCTCCAGACCCAAAATAAATTATTACTCTCTAAAACAAGGGTGACTGGAGACGTACAGAACAGCCCTCCAACTCAGTGCATTGATTTGCATGTGTGAGAATGTAATTAATCTTGATGGGGCCTTAAGGCTCCGCTCGCCTCAATTCAGGTCAATTACTGCTCTGACATACAAGTATTGACTGCGGCACACACTTGAATAAAGTCGCACTCATGAAGCAGAGATAGACCTTTACACAGCACCACGCCGCAATCACTTTGTGTGCATGTTTGGCCCTGAATAATCATATTATTACATTATCGGCCCCCGCATAACGGAGTTTCTTTCATCTCCCATTATGCAGTTGTGAGGATATCGCAGTGTTACAGTGGGGCCGGCGAAATGCTTACGCAACTGAAATGGTGATAATAGTCATCTGTTACTCCGTGTCAAAGGGGCCACGCCAGTTCAATTATTCATCCGGTATGGCAGGATGTTTTTAATCATCCAGATTCTCTTCCTTTCATCAAAGAGGAGAATTCCGAAATGGATATGAATTAATAACAAAGATTTTTGAGATTCTGTTTGATGGACGTTAATTAAGATTAAAAGTTCAACATATTTTCCTCTCCTATAATTGCATGATTTCCTTATAATGTTGGCTTGTATTTGAATTATCTCCCTTTTTTTTTAGACAGTTATGCGTTGTTGTAGTTTGATAGGTCGTATTAGAATAGGATTTTTCACAAAGAGTCATTCCAACTTTTCAGGCTCCCAGAGATAAGCTATCATAAATTCTCTTTTGTCAGAGATTATTGTCTGCAGCACTGTCATCATTATTCAGTGTTTACCTTGAAATAACGAAGGAGAAATAATGAGAGAATAAAGGAGCGAGGAAAAACAACTGTTGTGAAATGTTAATGATGCGTCCTTGGGTGTGTTTGTTTTTTGTTGCCGGTGATGAGCTCTTTAGAGCCTGTTACATTCCCTCAGAACAGAGACTTCCACATACGTGATTCGTGTGTAATTGATAGTGACACTGTCTGCATTTCAAACCTACCTCGTCAAAGTTAACCTGCCTCAGACAGATGCAGCCACTCCCAATTACACACTGCTATGTACTTACATTTAAATAAATAAATTAATAAATATGTGTAATTACTTCTGTAATGAATTTCAGTAATTGTATTTATAATTACACTGTTGACCCGTCCCTTATACCTTAACCAACTTTTAAACCTACCCATACCACCAAACCTGTACCCTAACCTTACCCGTATCCCGATTTGTTTGCATAGAATATGAACACAATAAATTGTAGTCAACCATCACTGCAGTCCTCCACCAGTTGTGGCTTTATGGCAGAAGGTTCCGACGGAAGCCTCTCCTCAGTGCAAGACACACAAAAGCCTGCATGGAGTTTGCTAAAAAACACCTGAAGGATGATACAAAATAAGATTCTCTGGTCTGATGAGAACAAGATAGAACTGTTTGGCCTTAATTCTAAGTTGTATGTGTGGAGAAAACCAGGCACTGCTCATCACCTGTTCAATACAGTCCCAACAGTGAAGCATGGTGGTGGCAGCA
>JAUMHR010000060.1:3479754-3490206 GCA_032361145.1 Enteromius fasciolatus | reverse complement strand
TTGAACGGCCCAGCCAGAGCCCTGACTTAAACCCAATTGAGCATCTCTGGAGAGACCTAAAAATGGCTGTCCACCAATATGGGGTGCTGTGTGTACATTAATGAGGAAAACAAATGAACTTGATTAAAATTAAATGATTTTAGAAAATGGCTGCAATATAACAAAGAGTGAAACATTTAAGGGGGTCTGAATACTTTCTGTACCGGCTGCACTGTATATATATATTTATTTATTTTTTTTGTGTGTGTGTGTGTGTGTTTTAATGGATAAGTCCAGTTGTCCTTTTCTTTAAGGTTAATTTTCATATTACTTTTCATACTTTCATACTGATATGATGTTGATGGTTAGTTTCAGGGAATTAATAAGATTGATTGCATTTAGGTTTGTGTCATCCATATTTGTGCGACACAAATCATACTATATTTTAAATAAATTGCAAGTACAAATTACAAATTACAGCTTGCCATGTTGAACAGCATTTTCTTCTTTTTCAGCTACATTAGAATGGACTATTCATACAATATATTTTATAAGCCGCTTGTCATCTGAAGGTTACTTTCCTTTAAATTAAATGCCATTTAAATGGTAGGCAACTTCCTACAATTTATTTCAGATTTTTTTAAGGCTACTTTAGGTTTTGTGCATTGAAGTGAAAGGCAGTCTCCGAGTCTCTACACCATTAGAAGGTGAAACTACACAATAGTCGACTTTAAGGAATTGTCTGATTGTTGGCTCTTCAAACTACAGCAATAGTCCGTGTCATTACAACTGCACTAGAAAACAATGTACCATTGTAGATTTAATGAGCCTTCTCATTTTCAAGAGTTACTTTGTATGTATTCACAACTGATTAATTGACATTAAAGACCAAGATAAATGTGACATTATTGAAAAAGTTGTTACAGTAGCAGCTCTGATCTCTAGTTATGTGAGGAACTGTTCAGTTAGATTTCAGTGCTGGGATCAGTGCTAAACACAGGCATGTTCTGTCTGCTTGAGCGGGTCATGATCTTTCAATGTGCTGTGACACAAAGTCAGCAGAGAAGAAAATGGGGTTACACTGGGTTAATCACGTCCAATTTCTCTCATTGTGAGATATCCTTTCTCTGACCTGACTTTGGAGAAGGACTTTGTCTTCCCAATAGATCCAGTTGTAATATGGGGCTCTTTAAATACTAACACTTACTGGCTCACTTTTTTATTTATTTATTTATTTTTGTGTGTGTGAGACATATGCATAGTGCATTTCAGTGATTTTGCTGATGTTTGGTCTACTCTGTGAATCATCACTCATCCTGATTCTGAATCAATGACCTTGATTATTTTAATGGCAGTATTCTCAGCATAGAATGTAGTTCAATAAAGACACCTACAGTTATCATCACACATATCCAGCTTCATATCTATG
Source organism: Enteromius fasciolatus (assembly GCA_032361145.1). NCBI lineage: Eukaryota > Metazoa > Chordata > Actinopteri > Cypriniformes > Cyprinidae > Enteromius > Enteromius fasciolatus. The sequence continues at coordinate 3,488,798 of JAUMHR010000060.1, read as the reverse complement.
TGTTGTCATAGACGGTAGGTTCGTTCGGTAGCTCACGGAGTACAGAGATGTACTTGAGAGACGAGGAGCTCCGGTTCAATCCTGTGTAACTACGCTTAGACAAGTTCAGATCTGTGTAAAAAGAAGTTGAAATGACATTTTTATGTGTTTTGTGTTTGTTATCACTATCGGGTAGAATTAGGGCTGGATTTAGTGTAGGGCAAATTTCCAACATGATAGAGCATTAACTTTTAGCAACAGTTCAAGGATATTTCAATTCTGAACCGCCGCAATACACACCAATATCAACTTAATAAAAATGTACCAGGGGTCACATATTGAACCTGTGTTTTAGCACCACTTAGTGTATATTTCTCTTTGAAACTGCAGTGAAATGTGCAGTAAGGTACAGTACATAAAAACAGTGTTGCAAAAAAACTGCACAAAGGTACATATATATATATATATATATATTTTTTTTTTTTTTTTTTTTGAGACCAGGTTGACTTTATTTCACGACCTTTATGAACTTAATGTTCTGTATTTACAAAAAGTCTTACTAAAAGTGTAATAAATAATAAATCCCAAAACATTTATTTGATAATGCAATCATCATTTATTTATTTAATTGATTTTTTGTTTGTTTTTATTTTTAATAAATAAAATAAATCCCATTAACTCTATCATCAATCAATAATTCAGTCATTACAGAAAATTCATTAATTTTAACACAGTACATTGTGCTTTGTGCCTTGTCTTTATGTGTGTGTGTTTGATGAATGTTTGCGTCTGGTGTGAATTCTGCAGAAAACTATTGTTTCTATTCCAAATCTGGCTCGCTATGAAGACCGGTGACTGGTGTGAATAAGCAAATCAGAGTTCTCTATTTCCTTCTGGTATTTTACTTAATGAGCCTACATTACTGCATTTCTCTGGCTTCATCAGTATTGCTGAGAAAACAGATATGCTTTGACAAGTTTTCAACCAAGGGAGGCTTTCCTGACAATCTGGGGAATATAACTTCTGCCTGGTAATTACAACACCAGCTGTTGAAATGTATTTACATGCCATTAAAGTAGCTTCCGTCGGAAGTAACACAGAATGTGTGGCAGAAGTCTGTACAATGTCTTTTTCTTACTCCTCGTCCCACTGCGCGGTCAGAGATGTCAGTGTGCAGTGACCGTATGAGAAAGAGCCGGTGTCCAGGGGCCTGTGAAGAACGTCCAATGTCACACCGTCCCTGAAAATCAGGAGAAAACATTTGTGAAGTACCTCTTCATGCCTTTGCTCACTACAGCTGTCGATGCTGTCAGCTCTGTTAAGAAAGGTCTGGTAAAAAAAAAAAATAAGGTCTAACTTATGCTATCTTTGTCTCTTGGTTATGAATTACACACCTGCCAGCTGAACATTTCTCAGCTGATTATAGATTGAGAGAAATTATGAACTGTATGTGCACTTTTCATGCCCTACACTTTTCTGGTCGCTAAAAGCTGATAATTACGACATGTCATGCATATGACAAGTGCATGGTCCACAACTCATTTCACTGCTGACAACATACTGACATCTCTCTTTATGAAACACGTTTATATATTTTCAAAGAAATCAACAGAAAAACAGCTTTATTTCAATTTCATTCAGCACTTGTAACATTACAGTCACATTTAGTAACACTATTTGATATCCCAAAAAAGAGTATCCAGCTTAGTTGGCATAGTTTTGGATATATTATTGAAGAAATGTATCACTCCTGAGTAAAAAAAAAAAAAAAAAATAAAAATTATATCTTAAAAATATATATATTTTTTTCCAAATATTATCATTATTATTATTTGTTTGCTTGTTTGTTTATTTCTTGCATTTCAATATTATTTTAATTTTTAATTTTTGTGTCTCGCTCATTTTATTCTTTATAATGAAAAAATAAATAAAATTTAAAAAATCATAAAAAACATATCATATTATATTCATTAAATAAATTTATATAATACATAGATTTGAAAATATAATCAATTTGAACGGAAACAAACTATCCAGAGTTTTAGCATATTGCAAGTTACAGTATAGGCAAAAAAATAAATAAAAATAGCAATAATAAATTGTGTGTATTATATTAATCAACTGATTTAATAAACATAGTTAAACTATTTATTCCTAATGTTAAACATAATTTTCAATCATTTTTGCATTCATTCTTTCTTTCTTTTGTATTCTATTTCTTTCTTTTATGAAATAAGACCTGCAAATGATTTGTAAGGTTCACCCAACTACATTTCTTTGTTCATTTTCTTGTTTCAGCATAATGTGTTGATAAGTTCCTGACTTGCCAAAAAAAAAAAAATCCTCAAATGTGCACAGATAAGCACATTTTGTGTAATCAATTATTCAATTTCCCTCTTCTTCCTGAACCGAGAACAAAAGATTGTCCTCTGGATTTCTTTTTGTTCTGCTGTAATTATACAATGACCTTCAGTGTCACGTTCATAAGCTGCTGAATGCGACTCAAGGTCCCAATGTCAAGAGCCAGCCAGATAGTCAAGATGTACCCCCTTTATTGCTTGGCTGTGTTAAATGTCAAGAAGCGGCCACAAAACCCATTATGTTTCCCATTCTGCATTAATGTGTGTCTTTTAATGAGCACATAAATTCATACATTAGCATGGGCCTAAGGGACAGCTCAACATCTGCCATATGCTTTCTTACACTAGGTGGCGAACTTCATGTGTTTGTAGAAAGGCTGCTTGCTACTGAAGTGTATTGGATGCAGTAGTGAGGGATCCGGGCCCTTGGTGGGAAGCTTGGTTGAGAAGCTTCACATATGCCTTCAGGGTACATGGGAAAGTGGCTGTTTATACATCCATACAGCTGTTGGTGTGAAGCCATGCGGATCTAGCTGGTCCCTGCTGAGATGAAACCACCATATCCACATGTTCCGAAGAACATTTGGTCTGCTGAAGAACTGAAGGGCCTCACCATAAGGGATTTTAGACAGAACATGCCTGTGTTTAGCACTGATCCCAGTAACAGTTCCTCACATAACCAGAGATCAGAGCTTCTACTGTAGCAACTTTTTCAATAATGTCACATTTCTCTTGTTTTTTTTAAGGAATTGATGTCAATCAGTTGTAAATACATATAAAGTTATCCCTAAAAACGCCTGGATATGGAAAAGCGACCTATGCTGGATGTTCCAGGATACAGTTCAGCCATAAATTAAAATGTTGTCACCTACTGTATTACTCCACTAAAGTTCTTTAAGTTTCTTTTTTTCAGAATGTAAATGCAAGTTATTGTTAAAAATGTTTGTAGCAAAACAGTTGCTGTAGTCATTAAGTTATTAGTAATATGCTATGGTCTACTTGAAAGGCAATTTTCTCAATATTTCGATTTTTCCTGCACCCTCAGATTGCACATTTTCAAATAGATCTCTGCCAAATGTTGTCCTACCTTACAAGCTTGATTATTCATGTAGAAATCGCAAGCAAACAAATAAAACAAACAAGCAATTAAACTAGTCATTAATAAACAAATAAATAAATAAATGCCATTTATGACTGGTTTCATAAATTACAGCATTCTTCAATTCAAAGAGTTGTATCATATCTAATCCTTTTTATTCTTTGATTTTGTGATCAAAAGGACTTTGATAATTGGCTAATCATTTTTGAAGATGAAAGACATTTCTAAGCTTGAGATGCTTATTTGGATGTTCTAGACTGTCATTCACCACATTAATATAATTATAGATCTTAATATGAATGGCTTTATAGGTTAAATGTGGAACATTGTTGATATAACAATGTACAGGAAGATGCCTTAAATCATATCACTTTTTTTTTTTTTTTGCTTTCTGGTGAACAATAACATAGTGAAAGATCCCACAGACTTTCCGTGAAGGTCATATACTGTATGGGGAGTAGAATATAAAACAAAATATATAAATAAATAAAATGAATAAAAAAGTTGCCTTTTTTAATTTCATAAATTATATCATTCATTTGGATTGTAAATGGTTTACACAAATTATTTAATTGTAATACAGGTCACCTGTAAAAGCAAACTATTTATTACCTTTCTTTCATGCTGCATCGCAGTATTAATAGGAATACAATTATAAATAGAAACATTTTATGAAAATCTTATGTGGCATATGTTCTTTCAAATATTTCAGTTAAATTCAACATTTAAAGCGAAGAACCACCCTGACAACCGTCTACAGCACGTCTTCAGTGAATGTAAACATGCTGCATTTCTGTTTGGTGCCATAGGCAGGATCACTTTTAGGAAAAACTGTTAAGTGAAGCTGTTATGGTGTAATTTGTGATCGGAGCGTCCCGTCCCCATGCAGTCAGGGCGACTCCAGCTCTGATTTGTAAGTATCTCAGCGGAGCTCGTAGTTTCATGCCCGCTGAACATCCCTCTTTTGCTAGTCTGATGTAGTGGTGCATGTCATCGAACATTTGAGTGGATCCTCCAGTGATGGCGGAGTTACAGAGCTGTGTCAGAAAGTACAGGATCCATCCACACCGCTCATGTGACAGATTGAGATAGCAATCCTGGAATTCGCTGTCTTTTCAGCGTGTGTCTCTTGTGGAGATTGGACATGATAGAATAATTCTGCTCCATGTTTCGTTGGCTGGGGGCTATTGCGCCATATTTCAAGCACCTATGAAATGGCTTAAGAAGATGTTGGAACAGTGCATATCAAATCGATTAGTGAAATATGAGTCAAAAATATTGGATTTATTTATTTGTTTATTTATTTTTATTTATTGATTTATTCTGGAAGAAAAAACACTATACATTTAAAATGGGGGCATCTTGTTTGTGTACTGAACTAATGCTAATTGAACATTGAAAATATTTTACAGTTATGCATAGCATATTAGATCTCATGAATTAGCAACTCTTTTTTTATTTTCTATTGCTTTGATAAAGCTAATTAAATTCAGTGTTCAAAAATTAAATTATTATTATTTTGTTTTCTAAATAATGTAAACATATAACCAAAGTAAATAATATACACACGTGGTGTTGAAAATGAAATAAAATAAATGCAATTAAAATAAGGATAAATTGTCATTTAAGCTAAGATTAAAAGTAAGATAAATAAAATTAAGTAAAAAATAAATTAAATTAAAGTCTTACAAGGCTCAGTCAGCTAACTTATTATTATTATTATCATATAAATATAAAATTATAATTGTAGTATTGTTCATTGTTAATTAATGTGCATTAATAATATATAACCCAATATTATATGGCTAGTTATATGAATATAACTAATAAACATATACCAACCCTATATGTTAATAATATGATTTTTTTGTTTGTTTGTTTGTTTTTACTTTAATATAATCAGCCTGGCTAAGCTGCCATTTAGTTGGTCGACATGACCAGTTCTAAAATTTGCAGACTGGTTGCTTTTAGAATGTTATTTATTTATTATTTTTATTTCACCACATCGGTATGTAAATGAAGTTATATTGTAAGACAGTGGTGTTAAACATTGCAAAGTAATTCTATTTGCAAACAAATGCACTTCTAAAATGATCCTTGCACATGTTACATGATCTAGTCTGAATTTCCTACTCGCAGCAGCTTTGCTCTTTTCCAGGAACTTCCCTCCCCTCTGTTCTCTGCTCTCGGCAAAAATGTGATACTGACGAGCATCTACTCTTGAAGTGTCGCTCCGAATCAGTCAGATCCAAGAAATGCTTTTCCGTTTAGCTTTACAAGCTCTGAAAACAAATAGGAAAGTACATTCCACCCCCATCCGAAACACTTCCCCACCACAAAGTTCATCTTATGGACGGATTGAGATAACCTCAAGGGCAACCGCAGGGTGCTGTGATGCCGTTTGATGGAATGAAAAAAAAAAACCCGACTTCTTAGCTCGCACTCTGTCTTTAAGATAGAGAACAAATGCAGACAAGCAGAGAGCATCCGGATGATAAGTGACTATGACACATTCAGCTTCAACATGGTTTTGTTTGTATTTTCAAAGGCCTATGGCGGCTTAACCATATACAACAATGATCTGTTTTTTGTTTGTTTGTTTGTTTTTTTCTCACGGGTTACCACTTGGGTTTTTTAAATGACTTTAAATGAAACTGTGGGAATTGTTACAATTCCCCAAAGCACCTATCTATCAAATGGCTTCTCAGTGTAAAATTAAAAATGTATAGGGCATTCAAAATTTTAATAGAGGGGTATTTTATCAGTAGACAAGACTTTTCTTCTAACTGTTGCATTCACAGTCACCGATGACATATAATTCAATGTGACTATATGCGAGTCATATTTAACTCCCTATTTCTGTAGCGCTGTCGTACTGAATATGAATAAGAATCCAACAATCCCTTTTTCTATATACAGTACAGTGCTCAGAAAAACATAAAAATAAACAACGATAATAATAATAATAATAAAAACTGAATAAATAAAGAGACACTTTTTAATCAGAATATTCCAACGGGTCAGTTAAGTATTAGAAGGGGTTTTAGCTGCTTTGTTGTTAATGAAATGAACAACAGGCGCATTAGAAGGGCAACAATGAAACAACCTTCAAAACAGGAATATCGGGAGCCACTGACATTTTTGTTGTTGTTGTTTTTTCTACTCATCTTTTTTTTTAACTGTTTTTCACTAGATTTGCATTTGGCTAGAGTTAGTGTCACTACTGGTAAGCATGAGGCGATACCTGGACCCTACAGAGGTTGCACAGGCAGTCCAGCTCCTCCGGAAGGGCCCATCAATACATGCCACTGTTTGAATGATTGCTGTGTCTCCCAGCTCAGTCTCGAGAGCATGAGAAGAGTCCAGGGGCCTGTTCCATAAAACAAGTTTACCAAATAAGCCAGGCTTATGACAGATAGTCTGACTTAATTTAATACAAATTAACTGGTAATAAGTAAGACTAACTGAAAAAAGCCTGGCTTATACTCTAATCTTGGTTTATGGTACAGGCCCCAGGAGACTGAAAGTTATTCTAGGAGAGCTGGACAGGACTGTATAAGGTTCCTAACTCATCAGTAGGACCAGTATGTGCTTCTTTGTTCAAGGAGGAACAGGATAAGCACTGCCAGAGCACAACAAAATGATCTCCAGCAATCCACTTGTATAATTGTCTCTGACCAGACAATCAGAAACAGACTTCATGATAGTGACGTCCTCTAGTAGGAACTGTGCTCTCTGCCTGGCACAGTGGAGCTCTTTTGGCACTTGCCATTGAACACCAGAATTGGCATATCCGCCAATGGCGCCATGTGCTTTTCACAAATGACAGCAGGCTTACCCCAAGCACATGTGACAGATGTGGTTTGGAGAAGCTGTGGAGAAGGTTATGCTGCATGAAACGTTCAGCACGACTGGTTTGGTGGTGGGTTAGTGATGGCCTGTTCATGGAGGGACACACGAACCCCGACAAGCTAGGAAAGGGATTTATGCCTCATGGCCTCATGTGGCGAGAGTATGCAAGCAGTTCCTGATGGATAAATGAATTGATACCATTGAATGGCACTCGCCTGACCTAAATCCAATAGAGCACTTCGGCATTATGTTACGATCCATCCAATGCACTCAGGATGCCCTTCAGACAGTCCAGGAGCTCAGTGATGCCCTGGTCCAAAACTGGCAAGAAATACCACAGGATGTCTATCGTCGCATTAGAAGCATACCCCAAAATTGTCAGCCAAGCCTATAAGAATATAGTACTGAGTACCATTTTTTGAGTTGCTGCAATGAAATTTGAGCAAAATGTACTAGCCTACTGCATCGTTTTTTCACTTTGATTTTCAGGTTGTCTTTGAACTCAGCCCTCTGTACGTTGATCATTTCAATTTCCATCAAACAATGTAGCGTCCTTTCATTGCCAACACATTTCCCAGTCGAGTATCCGTATAGATACCCAACATGATATGTTTCCCCATTGAGATCTGAAGTGTTTTCTTCATTTTTTTGAGCAGTGTATTTGTTTATTACGATGCACTCGTGGTGTAGTTATGGCATCCAACATGGGCTAACTGAGTTATGTGAATCTGCCAAACCTTGATCTCTAGCTGTTCCTCTAGCATTCTGTCTGAGGTATATTAAAAGACAGAAAGACTAATAGAAAAGTAAGAATAAGAAGAAAGAATCTTGTGCAGAGCTCAAAACTAAAAGGCCTGTTACTACTTCACTTCGCTGGAGTGTTATGGGCTTAAGAGCTTTTGTATTTAGCAGTATGAGTCTTAAATAAAGTGAGGTCAGCAATTGTGGATTACATTTAAAACATATTTCATTTGCACTGAAATGGTATGGAGCTGTAGTCTTTAGTCGTGAACAGTTTGTTTTTCTATACTCCAGCTGTTTGAAAATCAAGCACGCTTTCAGAGCCTGGTGATTCTTCAATCAGGGACTTCTGATTACTAAAAATCTTGGAAAATTAGTCTTTTCACACTGTACTTTGATGTCATTTTGTAGATTTAGGATTTTGTGTGAGCTGATATTGATGTTTCTCACTTTTTGCTTTTTTTTTTGCTGCAATAGTATAAACTGTGCATTTAGCATATGCATAATCATTGCATTAAACTGTACATACCCACTTGTAAATGTACATATCCATTGCACATGTACACTCGTAAATTTCTGGTTATGCATTTTTATTTTTAAACATATGTCAAACCCTGATAAATGATAAATGCATATTCATGATTACTATAGCAAGCTGTACATTATATGCATCTTCTTGTAATTCCTGATTATAGTTAATACAAACTGTATATTATATTCATATCACTGTACATCCATCTGTAAATATTATCCAGTTTCTGCTTGTACATATCTGCTATAAACGCACTTATAACTTATACCTGGATCCTGCACTTGCTGCTCATTGCACTCCTGGTTAGACCTAAACTGCATTTCGTTGCTTTGTACATGTGTAATGACAATAAAGTTGAATCTAATCTAGTCTAATATGCACATGCAAGGATTTGCTGGAGATGCTTGTAGGGCATCAGAGTGAATCAGACACGTAAGATTCGATCAGAACATCGACACATTAGGAACCACATTCCACAGAG
>JAUMHR010000060.1:3391138-3402175 GCA_032361145.1 Enteromius fasciolatus | reverse complement strand
GGCACACTCTGTCAGTTTAAATCTAGATTAAAGACACATCTCTTTACTCTGGCTTACACATAACACATTGATACACATTTATTAATCAAATCCATTAAAGGATTGTTAGGCTGCATTAATTAGATCAGCCAGAACCAGGAACACTCCCCTTAACACACAATGTACTCGTAAAAAGAATGGAATCTACACTAATATTAGTCTGTCTCTTTCTTATTCTGTTTCTCAGTCTGTATCCAGATCAGATGGTGTATCAGCAGAAAGAGATGATCTTTATCAGAGATCAGAACACCTATATGAGCCCAGTGGACAGATCACTGGAATCAAATGCGCACACACACACAGACACTATAATTCCTTTGCACAATCTGACATGTGTTTAAAATTAAACTGAAAATTAGGTGCTGGGCATCTGGCCATGAGAGAGCTGGCCCCAACTAAGCCTGGTTCTCCCAAGGTTTTTTTCCCAATTCTCTCATAGATGGGGTTTTGGTTCCTTGCCGCTGTCGCCACTGGCTTCCTTAGTTGGGGGCACCAATTTTATTTTTGTGATTATCAACGTTTTGATTACAGAGACTGTCTCTGCATTTAATAAATAAATTGTTTAATCTCATCATTATACATTACCATAATTCTGTTCTCCTATTTGATAATGTTCACTACAATCAATATTGTTAAAAGCACTATATAAATAAAAGTGATTGATATTTCAATACCAAAAGATGATTTGTGCTGGTTTAAAACTGGCCCTATCAATGTCACAAAATTCAGTCTAAACACTATCTTTTACAAACGAACTGCACCTGTTTAATAAAAGTGTAATCCATTTTATATTTACTTTGTTTTGCAGGTTCTTAAAAAGCAAAGTGCACTTTTTGTTCAATTCACTCCTGGGAAAAATACATTGAACAAAAGTACTTGACAATTAATTGACGAAAAGTTTATGCAAGAGAATGAGGAAGTTTAGCAAAAGCTTCATTAGAAAATGTCCATTTATGTTTTCTTTTTTTATAATTTCTTTCTTCCGACATTTCAATATCAACACCTACTGAGTGTGGCTGTAGTTATTCTTGCTATCAAAATCATAACCCCTGGCTGTATTTCCCTTGTGACTGATAGTGCTAATGCAATATGGCATAATGTATTTCATGTCTAGATGAGGAAAAGGTCAGAAAAATGATATTAGTACTTCTTAAATTACATGAAGTGATCTTTTCTACCCTTTTAACTGCATTTGCCTCTAGGGGTGTTCAAACGAAGAATTGCAGGCAGATGTTTCTTGAGTTACTGTGATAGCAAGAGGTCCATCTCATTTAACGTCCCTGCATTCTGTTTCCTTCAACCTTTTCCCAAAGCGGAATAAGGGTCAGAAACACATGTTAAATTCCACATTTAATTTATGAATAGCCAAGAGAATAAATTGCTTTTTGGATATTTTCAATTTCCAAGCCAGCCAAAGTTGTTATTTCCATTTACACCTGGCTTTTGTCTCTGCGAAATGAGACTTTTGCATAAGTGTCCCAGTGCATTTCTAATGCACTGAATGTACTTCAGTTTTGGCATCAGTGTTTAAAACTGACAGTGTGTGAATTTGACTGTATTTATCTGTTGGCCAACAATTGGGCTGTAGGACAAATTTGGTAAATTTGATTTATTAAAAAAAAAAGAGAGAGAGAGAAAACTGACAAGCAATTGCATCTTTCTATCATGCTGGTTAATCAGCTAATGACAGGCGCATTAACTGTGAGAATGGGTGGCATGTTATTAACAGACAGCTCATGCTGAGCTATGGTTAATTGAAGAAGGCTGGTAAATATAGGAAAAAATGGACTCTCATTGTTATGACAAACCGTATTGGTGACATACTGAGCTCATGACAGCCACTAATGGGGAATGATCCCTGCTGCTTTAATGGCAGGGCATTGCTAAAGAGAACTATGACACCTCTTATAAATGTAGTGTGATTTTAGCAACAATTATTTCTTATCAAAAACTATTTTTGCTCTCTGTGGTTCTTGAATTTTTTTTTTGGGGGGGGGGGGGGGGGGGGGGGACATCTCTATCACTGCTGCGTTTATACAGTCAAAAATAAAGGCCAGAAGAGATACGAGTGTGCTTTGTTAAAAATTGTTCTTGCGCTTTAATAAAGAATGCCTGTTAAGGACACTACTCTGCCCTTTTGTGCTTTCGCTCACAAATTTCCTCACGTTTCGTGCATAGATTTTCTGTCGCAAAGAGCTATGGAAGCCAGAAAAGTTGTGTTTGAAGTGGCGTTCCTCTCTGTCTTGCCGCTCTGGCAAAATCAATCACAACTCAGTCTATGCATCAGATATGTTTCATAGATTTGCCAATACTTTTTCCAGCTCCTCAGAAGGAGAGAAGGAAAGTACAGAAACCTGCCAGCTGTCTTTAAACTGTTAGCTGTCATTTGCATTTGTGGCAGTACCATCGGGAGGCTCATAAATCTGATTCACTGGGCCAAGCAGGTGGCATTTATTTTAATAAGAAAAGGTTTTTTGAGAAAAAGAAAAAACAAAAGAGAGAGAGACTAGTTATCCATTATTCAAGGAGAAGAGAGTACATGAGGTTGATTCTTTAAAAACATTATGACATAAAAATGAGGCAAGTATTATTATGCAGGTCAGTTATAATTGTTTTTGTGTTCTACCAAAATCTTACTTTTGTTGCATTCTTGTTTTTAATCAAGGAGTTGTGCAAATTCCTACCTAGTTTCATGGGATAAAAGCACATGGGTGCACTTTTTGGTGAGACATGAAATACATACCGATAAGTATATCATTGCCATTTCCATGTGATGTACTTGAGAGGTGAGGAGCTCTAGTGTGGATCCTGTGTAACTATGGTTCGACAAAACAAATCGGTTTAAAAGGAAGTTGAAATGGCACAGTTGCATCAACAAATGCCTTTTGATATTGGTTTTACATTTTCTAACACTATCAGGTAGGTTTAAAGTTGGATTTGGTGTAGGGCATGTTCCTAACATGATATTAGCGACAGTCCCCAGACATTTAAATTTTGATCTGTTGTGATATGTAATTGCAGCAATGCAATAAATACACAACGATACTTACCTATACCAACACAATAAAAACATGCCAGGGTCTATGCATTGAACCCGTGTTTTAGCGCAACTGCAGTGAAATGTGTAGTAAGGTACATGGGGGAAGAGACCGGTTTCTTGAGAAGAGGCGCGCTCGGCCTTTAATAGCAGTGGGGATGAGATTTCTTCATCTTCATTCTTCTTCTTCATTCACTTCTTCATTCATCTTAGGTGTGCCCCATCACGCACCGCCAGACCTGCTCTTTCCTGCGCCCCTCCTCTCTCGCACACCCACTCCTGTCGGGAGCCTTGTGAAGGGCGGCGAATAAGGGACGGGGTGGAGATGATAGCTAGGGAAGGCATCTGACTCGTCACAATACATACCATTTAATGTACCAGTTCATTATCACCTGTAAATGCTTATCACTCTTCTCTTACAAATCTTATCCACTTTCTTCTACCTTTTCTCCCCTTCATTTTCTTGTTTATTAATATATTTAACTTTACAAAGTGCAGTTAATTTGTTTGGGGAATTCTGTCTCGCTAACTATTGTTGAAAGCAACACTCCTTTTCTTGATTTTCATGTCCTGAGAGTTTAATTAGCCGTTGTTTTGCATGACAACACCAATTCAAACTATCACCTCGCATCAATGAAAAACGATTATTTATAATCGTAAACTGGTGCGGAAGGCTAGGCAGGGGAGTAAAAAATGGCACAGAAACTCATTTAGAGTTGGTATGCGTAATTTTGTTAATGAAAGCGCCTCTCTTCCCAACTGGAACTATCATTACAGGGGGGAATTCATATTTCACTCATCTGACAGCTCAATTGACAGCTCATCTGGAGATATTTGGAAGAGAGCGGGAGAAAAAAAAAACATACTTCCGTACCATGCACCAGCACGCCAGCATCGAGGAACATTTGGGAGTTTTTGAGCGATGCGGACACGTTGAGCGAGCTGAGCCTGGGTCCGTGGTGTGACGGATATATATGGGGGGCTGAGCATGTTTAAGGTAGCGAGTGTGAAGGCTTAGCCAGCATGCAGGGCCAATGACACGGTTATCATGAAGATGAATGCTGGCCTGCGCCTTAGTTCCAAGCCAGGCTTTTCCTTAGAGAAGCGTGAAAACTATAGATCTGGATGCAGCACGCAAGAGCACGTTGCATCATGCGCTCGCATGTAAAGCAGATTCCCTGAATAACACTCTCAGAATCTGTGAAAATAATTTTCTTCCTCTGGTTTTAGCTGGTTGGGTTTTTAAGCTAAATTTACACATTAAATGTATGATAAGCACACTAGAATAACATTCTGCTGCTGATGAAGAGGTGCTACACAAAAGCACATCTTGTCTGCTAATGGGAGGGAAGGTTAGCAGGTGGCTTGCTGAGCTGAGTGAAGCAAAAGTGATTTTTACAGGTTGATGCTCAGAGCTGACCACCCACCATTGTTTAGTCCCAATCAAACCCTCTCCCAGCGGCATACTCCTTATTGACTTTACTGTATTGATCCAGAACGTCGATCTCAGTTATTTAAAATAATGCTAATATGCTTTTTTTTTTTTTTTTGCTGATTTACCAGGCTTTTTCATTATTAATAATGTTATTCAGTTTGAAGACACTAGCACTGCAGGTCTATTCAAATTAATATAATAATATTAATAATAATAATAATAATAATAATAATACATGTAAAAAATTTGACATTAAACTGGTTATTTTTGGTGTCATAGGTATTAAGTAACATTTACATCATTTTTCTTTGTATGTTTGGAATAAAACTAAATATAACAATTTACATAACACTTGTTAACTACACACATACTGTAGTTAACTACACTACATCCATAACACTTGTATGTTGGATGATTTATTGGTATTTTTAAAGCAAATATCTATGCCTTGTTCTGCATGACCATATATATATTTGGTTACACTTTATAGTAGGTGGCCTTAACTACTATGTACTTACACCAATACATATTTATATATTTTTTTATTTATTTATTTATATATATATATAATAAGTACAATGTGTTCAATAGTGTAATTATAAATGTACGTAGAAAATGTATTACAAGAGTAATTACAATGTAATATACCTGCAGGTAAAATATAAGCAGGACATACAAATGATTTAATTATAAGTACATGTAATTTAAATGTAGATTTATAATGTAACTGCATAGTACTTAAGGCCATCTAATATAAAGTGGCACAGTTTATTTATGTATTTATTATTTTACAAATGATACTAAATTATCTGTAGTGTCATTGGTTGTGTTTTGTCAAGTGATTACTCTAGTCTTGTATTTACGCACTCTTACTTTGTTATGTTGTGAGGTATTGAAGTTGTTTTTTGTTCCATGACTCAGCTCATTGTTTCATGTCACGTTCATGGTCTGATTGGTTTCATGTTGTGGATTATTCATTTTTAAGTTTGGGTTAAAATAAATGAATTGTTCAAAACAAGTACCAGAAGTCAAAAATAAAGCACAAGGCCTTGCATGGATTAATTCACAGGTCAAAAAATAACTTTCATCGGTTTGAAAGTGTGATTTTGTTAAAGAAAACCTTACAGAGTTTAAAAATGGCCCAGTGAAGAGAATAAGTAATTTTTACAGAGACTGCATGATAACACTGAAGACGAAGGGGGGGAAAATTAAAAGTTTTTCTTATTTAAAAATGGAGAAAATTGGAAAGTTGATGACGGGCAGAAAATGACCTGTTACACACAAGAGATTACATATTAAAATTGATAAGTTGTGTAGAGAATAATCTGTTTGGTTATGTGTTATGTGTTGCGTGCTGAAAAAGTTGAGAGCTGTAAAACTTATGATTAATATTCTGAATATAAGTGGTAAGAGGTCGTTAGTCAATTTCCCATTTCTATAAAAAAACATAATTTAGAGAGTGTTATCCCAATTATAACCCTGTGGAATTCATAATTTAAAATGTGTTACAAATCAAACTTGATGGAAGGGAATGTGGCGCGGTGCTTTAATTTGATTTGATTAACATCACAGTACGTACTATGTGCATATTTAGATGCTTTTCATGAGCTCAAGTTTATTGATTGGGCTCAGATCGTCTCAGAAGTTTCCTCCCAGGCTCTCAGCGGGTGATCTTCTCTTTCCTTTGAATTTTTTTATTTATTTATTTATGTCTATTTCTGCCAGTTTTCCACAGCTCAAGGACATGCATGAACATGTACCTCAGATTTGCCTCTGGTTTGTGATGCGTGTCCACAGCCGCTCACCACCTCTCTGCAGCCGACGGGACATCAGTGACAACCATCAAATAGGAGCGTTGACAAAAAGATAACACAGCTGAGAGGCCCGGCTAGTGGGTTGGTGATAAGACGGGTGATGATCTGTCTAAAATATTGTTCCAGTGAACATTGGACTATTCCACCAATGGTGCGTGTCAATAGCTTTTGGTCTCGCCGCTGTCAGTTCGGCAACCGTGGCGACCTGTGTCTGATTCTTGCTCGCTGCAATCAGGAAAACAACAGGTGGCTGTGTCTCACAGGTGAACCCAGAACCTGTCAGAGGAACAGATGGAAATTCATAAACAATACACCTGACTCCATGGCGTCCTGAGGGGGATTCTTCCAAAAGAAAGCCTGCAATCCCTTGTTTCGCCCATCAGAAATATGCATACAAATGCACAGAGGCGTTTTCTCTAATCAGGGTCGTGAGAGAACTCAGAGAAAAAAAAAATTATTGCTCAAAGCATTATTTTGCAGTGTAGGATATTTTATGGAGTTCTTGGGAAATTTGTTATTTCTGTACCAGCAGCGTGATCAAACTGAATTACATAAATAATGGATGTTTTTACACTGTTTACTGAAGAAAAAAAAACAAAAAACAGATTAAACTGGTTTCCTCAAACTAAAAACTTTCATATAATGTGTTTAATTAATAGTGTTTACTTAGTGGGTCTAAGGTATAGATTAGGTCTCTTGGTTTGAAATCTCTTCACAGTCTGATAACAATCAATGATTAATCTCATTACTTGCCATTGACAAGATATCTCGTCAATTAAGAGACAATGCTTCCCCGCAAAATACAAGTTCTTACAGCAGAGTGAGTTATACATTTATATGTATGCACATGTGTGTGTCAGTTTGATCTATTTATTGAATTCATTTAGAGGAGAAAGAATATGACACCTGTATTATGCACTGCTGTAAGGATGGGTCAGAGACTTCCGGTTCCATTTGCAGCTTGTTTATTTCACGACAGACAGATTGAGTCGATTCACAGATAAACAGGTCAATGCAGGCAAAGCAAAACAGTCTCAAAGTCCAGGCAAAGTTCGAGCAACAGTTAACAGGGCTTACGTAGAAGATCCGATTCGGTAACTTGATCCAGGAAGTGGTCGGGGCGGGGAGCAAGGTTCGTGGTCGTAGAAACAGAGCAGCAAGGTCATACACAGATAATCCGTCCAAAGGTAGAGAAAACGCTCGGAATTGTTGCATGGCAAACAATACTTTGCACCGAGTGAATAGTGAGGTCCGTTTTTATAGAGCAGTAAACAAGAAGCACCTGGAGATCGTTAGTTCCGGGTACATGGGTGATTAAAACAGTCCGGGGGGAAACTAAAACTCCGGGGATGGTTCCCGCTGCTGCCGTTCGGTGCGTGCCACAGAGGTGCGGCTGGTAACAACTGCACTGTAAATGCACTACTTTGAGGAAAATTAATTTTTCTCAGGTTTTTTTTTACCCAAAATGTTGTGTGTGTGTGTGTGTGTGTGCACATATACGTATATTAAAGCTAAAGCTCATGTTAAATATCCAAACATCTAAGGTTACGTAGGTAACCCACATTCCCGGAAGGAGTCTTTGAGAAAAGGTCAATGAATATTGGCGAGCAATAATCAAAGCCAGGTGTACCTTCTCACAGCGTCAGTATAAGAGCTCCAAAATTCTCTTGCAAGAAGGAAAGCACAACCTCGATCGGGCATCTCTGAGGGTCCTCACCGCGAGAGGAGCACCAGTTGACGAACACACCCCATCTGAGAATATAGGTCTGCCTTGAATAGGGGGCCCTAGACTGAGAGATAGTGTTAATCACAGCTGCTGAAAGGCCGGAGAGGTCTGCCGCCAGATGTGCAGGTTCCAGAGATCGGGTCGCAGGTGCCAAATCGTGCCCATCGCCTGAGAAAGGAGGTCTCTCCTCAAGGGGATTTTCCATGGAGGGGCCAAACCATGTCCGGGAGGGCCAGTATGGCGCTACCAACAAGACTTGTTCCTGATATGCCAAAGCAGTCGAGCATCTGTCTGTGGTGGAGGCACTGTCCCTGTGCTCACACAACAACTCTCGCGAGTGAGCTATTATCAGCCAGTCATCGAGGTAGTTGAGGATGCGGATGCCCATCTGCCATAAGGGAGAAGGAGTCTTTGAGAAAAGGCCAATGAATATTGGCGAGCAATAATCAAAGCCAGGTGCACCTTCTCACAGCGTGAGTATAAGAGGGCTTGGCTGGAATGCACTTGCAGGTTTTCGTTGAGGACCCATGTTGGCGCCTGCGGACATGAAGCCTCTACACAGTTCTAGCATGTGAATTTTCAAAGAATGCACTATATCGATAAAATATGGATATAAGTGAAGGGAAACACAGCCTTCTAGCTGACTGTGGAACATAAGGAATTTTTTGAGCCACAACCTACTGGGCGAAGGAGACCCAGAGCAACACAGCTGGAGCTACTCCGCTCTAGGTCCAACTGCAGGGCAGGAGGAGAGGGGTTCGCCTTGGCACAGGGGAACCTCTAAGGAAGGCGCACAGATCCTGTAGGAATGGCGCAGCAAGCCAACACCAGCTGGCCTCCCGCTACCTCTGATTTAAGACACGGGAGGACACAGCCTCTTCGCGGAGGTCGTAGAACCTGGTGAAGGTGTTAGGTGTCGCCCAGCCTGCAGCACTACAGATATCCACTGAGGGCGGTTTTGGGAGATTAACCTGACGCGCACCTCTGAGGAACCTAACGATGAGTTGGTGCTTAGTTGATGCGTCCACTGCATCATGGTATGCTGCTATGGCAGCAACATACACCTTTATAGTTGAATGGGGGGACCTGTGCCGGATTTGCAGGAAGGAAAGCACAACCTCAATCGGGCATCTCTGAGGGTCCTCACCGCGACAGGAGTACCAGTCGACGAACAGACCCCATCTGAGAGTATAGGTCTGCCTTGAATAGGGGGCCCTAGACTGAGAGATAGTGTAAATCACAGCTGCTGAAAGGCTGGAGATGTCTGCCGCCAAATGTGCAGATTCCAGAGATCGGGTCGCGGGTGCCAAATCGTGCCTGAAAAAGGAGGTCTCTCCTCAAGGGAATTTTCCAAGGAGGGGCCAAACCATGTCCAGGAGGGCCAGTATGGTGCTACCAACAGTACTTGTTCGACTCTACCTATGATGCTGCAGAGGACATCTCAACCTCTTTGGGTGCACCAAAGGAGACGCTGGGCCCGGTGGCTTTTGGGGGAGTGCCTACCTTGGGAAGCACCATGGCGAGACTACGGGACTAACATTCTGAACCGTCACCGTGAGGTCCCCCAAGCGCCTCACCGTGGCAGAGGAAAAGCCTTTATAAATAATAAAAATTTCTGGTGGTGGCTAGGAATTTAATAAAAAATATATAAATAAATAAAATAAAAAAACGCTGTCAGGAAAAAAGAGTTGTCTTTATCATTGGATATCCTACCTGTCTCTCAACTTATGTATTTATGTACCTCCATGAATCAAATAATGAGATGGCATGGCTACTGTAACAGGGCCCTGGCAGAGTAAGAGGGTGTTTAGGAGGTGTGGAGAAATAAAATCAGATTTTGTGTAAGTGCAGTACGAAACTCAAAGACTTGCCAAAATACACATAGACAGGGTAAATAACTGGCAGTGTTTTAATATATTGTTTTGAGACTTTTGATGTGATGTGTGAGTTTCAGTCAATAAGACAGTCTTCGGGGGTTTATTTTCAGCAGGAAAACTACACGGTTCCTCGGACCGTGGTTCGGGGCTGGGACCCGACAGATGCGGACTGGGAACTGCGAGGATTTCTGACAGCTCACCCACTGGCGCGGGCGGATCTGGCCACCATGAAAACTATGAAAACTGACTGAACGGCACCCCTGTGGGCGACTCGGGCACCACCGAAGTGGTAGACCACTCCCCCAGCTGTCTCTCGATACCTTACTGGGCATCACTCAGCCCCTGACGCTGAGTGATAGGAACTGCGCCCCCTGTGACAAACAGACTGGTATATATACACAGGTGGCACTGATTGAACTAAACTAGCAACAGCTGTGAGCAGAGGTGCATTTTAGGGAATGGAGTCCAGAAATGAAAACAGACCCAGTTTATGGTGGGCTGGAGTGCCATACAAAGTCTTGCTGGCACATCCAGGTGATCATTACACAATCAGAGAGAAATTGTCTCCGAGAGAGTCCTGACAGCAAATTTATTAATAAAAACTTTGAGACATTTAACAGTAATATGGTGCATTTTAAGTAAAGTCATTGCATTAGCTTGCTGGGATTTAATTATCATTAAACCTCCATTAAAAAGAAAAATAAATAATTGCATGAATAAATAAAAAAAATAAAATATGCAATTAATTATGGAAATTAATCTAAAATTACAATTAATTATCATTAAAATGAATTTCTTATGAATTATTTCCCTATGGGATACTTTATGCCTATGATGTAAAAGTCTTGAATTACTGCAGGGTGCCTTGACTGTTGTATTGGTTGCCTTTGAATAAATAGAAAACATCTCGGAAATTTGCATTCAGAAAAAAAACACACTTAAAGTGTGTTACTAAACAGCAGGGACGTGCACAGGAATTTTGAGGGGCAGTTGCTCTGAGCTGAAAAAAGGGCCCCCCCCCCAAAAAAAAACAAAAAACTCACGGGCTATATGAAGGACTGAGAATAACAGGGTCTTTATTAAAATATATATACACAAATTATTATTTA
>JAUMHR010000060.1:3353160-3366690 GCA_032361145.1 Enteromius fasciolatus | reverse complement strand
TATCATGATGCCTGTCGGGCTCGGGTCGGGTTCGGTTACTGCTCTGTCGGACGCGGGCCGGGCTCGGACAGAAAAATGCAGCCCGATCCGCACTCTAGTACGTAAGTCAGCCTTCCCGTAGGAGGTTAAGACAGATACTCATATATCATGAACTTTCAATGCATATGGAATACTGGAGGTGATTGAACCCTCATGGACGGCAGACTGTCGGGGGACATGTTTGGATTTTTTTTTTTTTTTTTTTTAAATCATGAACACCACATGAGATCCTCGAAGGGTATCCCTCAAGGGGCCCCAGCCCTCTAGCGGTTCACAAGGGATTTAACGCATCGAGGGCCTGGCACCAGATGCTCCGCAACATCTGGCTGCCGATGGGGAATGGAGGAACTCAACAGGGTCTGCAGTTTTTTGGACACTCTGGAGAACTTGTATTTTGCCAAGCCGACCGAACCCGGACCACTCCGTGTCACTTCCTATTTGAGGTGAGAACATGGGAGGCAACCTAGTCCTCACACAAGCTATAGAATCTAGCGAACGTGTTAGGGCTTGCCCAGTCCGCAGCTCTGCTAATATCTGCAAGCAAGGCTCCACGTGCCACCGCCCAGTACGAAGCTACACTTCTTGTTGAGTGAGCACGCTCACTGAGGGGGCAAGGCACACCCTGTGCTTGATAAGCCGGGGTGATAGGGATGATCCACTTTCCAGTGGGCTATCCTCTGCTTAGAGACCTCACTCCCCTTCTGCCATCCCCCATGACAGACAAAGAGCTGGTGTGAGGTTCTGAAGTTCTGTTTGCGGTCAACGTAGCATCTGAGTGCTTGGACAGGACACAGCAACAGCAGGGTTGGGTCTGCCTCCTCCACGGGCAGCGCTTGGAGGTTCACCATCTAATCTCTAAAAGGAGTTGTGGGAACCTTGGGCACGTAGCCGGGCCGTAGCCTCAGTGTTACCTGGGAATCCTCGGGCACGAACTCCAGGCATGACTCGTCGACCGAAAATGCCTGCAGGTCCCCTACCCTCTTAATGGAGGCCAATGCGAGCTGGGGCAATATATTCATTGAAAGAAACTTAATCTCAACTGACTGCAGAGGCTCAAATTGGACCTGTCATAGGGCTTAAAGCACGAAAGACAGGTCCCAAGAGGGTACTGTAGGGGGCCATGGAGAATTTAATTTTCTGGGCCCCCTGAGGAACCTGATGACCAGGTCATGCTTACCAACAGACCTTCCATCTATGTGGTCGTGGTTTGCAGCGATAGTAGCCACATAGACTTCAAGGGTGGAGGGAGACAGCCTTCGCTCCAACCCTTGCTGCAGAAACAGAAGCACGACATTGATCGGGAATCTCCGACAAACAGGTTCCATTTCAACGCGTAGGAGGCTCTTCTGCTTCTCGCAGAAGAAATAGCGTCAACTACCACTTGGGGTAGGTCACCTAGAACCTCTGCGTCCCGTTCAGGGACCAGACATGGAGTTTCCAGAGGTCTGAACGCAGGTTGCCACAGGAGTCAGTAGATCCTTCCTCAAAGGAATCGGCCAAGGAGGAGCTGTTGCAAGGAACACGAGTTCGGGGAACCAGGTCCTGGTGGACCAGGTTCTCCCTGACTTTGCACAGAAACTGTGCTAGAAGGCTCACTGGGGGCAACGCATATTTGTGCAGGCCCCACGGCCACCTGTGTGCCAGGGCGTCCCTGCCGAGGGTTCCTTCGGTGAGGGCGTAAACAACTGGCATTGAGAGGTTTCTGGGGAGGCACACAGGTCTACCTGAGTGGCTCTGAACATCTCCCACATCAGCTGAATCGACTGGGGATGGAGTCTCCATTCGGCAGGGATTGCAGCTCGAGAGAGCACTAAGCGACCTCAGATGGTTTCGACTCCCTAGAAGGAGGTGGCGGGCGAGCTGTGAAATGCGACGGGAGCGTAGACCACCTTGATGGTTGATGTACGCAACGGTCACTGTGTTGTCCATACGGACTAGTACGTGAGTGCCCTGTAAGTGCTTCTTGAGGCAACCCAGAGCTAGACGTACTGCTAAGATGCAGATAAGGTCCCGTCCAAACCCCTGACTGCATGCCCGTTGTACGTGCCCCCCCGCCTAGGGACACTCCTGCCCGGAGAAAGGAGAGGTCTGACCACGGGGAAGGTTTGACGGCAGGCCGGTGTTATCTGAACCCGGAAGGTGCCACGTCGCCACGCCCACCTCGGGACTCAATCATGAAGCCAGTGCTGAAGTGGTGTCATATGGAGCCCACCGATTGAGCGCGTTCCTGCGTAAGGCACGTTGTTTGTGCGACCGAGTCCAACTCCATCCAGAGAGAAGGGATCCTCTGCACCGGACAGAGTTTGCTCTTCTCCCGGTCAACAGGATGAGGTGTCCGCACCAGTCCCTGTGTTCACTCCACTGAGGCCTAGACTGTGCTAGTATCAGCCAGTTGTCAAGGTAGTTGAGAATGAGAACCCCTTGCTCCCTGAACGGAGTCAGGGCAGCCCCTGCTACTTTGGTAAACACACGGGGCGACAGGGAGAGCTCAAAGGGTAGAACGCGGTACTAATATGCTTGGCCTTTGAACGCGAACCTCAGGAACAGCATGTGACGCGAAAAGATCAAAACATGAAGTACGCATCCTACAGGTCTATTGCTGCAACAAATCCTGGGGACGGATGCTTTTGAAAATGCGTCAACATCTTGAACGGGAGCCTGTAAAGCGCTTGGTTCAGGACTCGAAGATCCAGAGCTAGACGTACTGCTAAGATGCAGATGAGGTCCCGTCCAAACCCCTGACTGCATGCCCGTTGTACGTGCCCCCCCGCCTAGGGACACTCCTGCCCGGAGAAAGGAGAGGTCTGACCACGGGGAAGGTTTGACGGCAGGCCGGTGTTATCTGAACCCGGAAGGTGCCACGTCGCCACGCCCACCTCGGGACTCAATCATGAAGCCAGTGCTGAAGTGGTGTCATATGGAGCCCACCGATTGAGCGCGTTCCTGCGTAAGGCACGTTGTTTGTGCGACCGAGTCCAACTCCATCCAGAGAGAAGGGATCCTCTGCAC
This sequence comes from Enteromius fasciolatus, assembly GCA_032361145.1. NCBI lineage: Eukaryota > Metazoa > Chordata > Actinopteri > Cypriniformes > Cyprinidae > Enteromius > Enteromius fasciolatus. Next base: position 3,363,642 of record JAUMHR010000060.1, on the reverse strand, counting down.
CGGACAGAGTTTGCTCTTCTCCCGGTCAACAGGATGAGGTGTCCGCACCAGTCCCTGTGTTCACTCCACTGAGGCCTAGACTGTGCTAGTATCAGCCAGTTGTCAAGGTAGTTGAGAATGAGAACCCCTTGCTCCCTGAACGGAGTCAGGGCAGCCCCTGCTACTTTGGTAAACACACGGGGCGACAGGGAGAGCTCAAAGGGTAGAACGCGGTACTAATATGCTTGGCCTTTGAACGCGAACCTCAGGAACAGCATGTGACGCGAAAAGATCAAAACATGAAGTACGCATCCTACAGGTCTATTGCTGCAACAAATCCTGGGGACGGATGCTTTTGAAAATGCGTCAACATCTTGAACGGGAGCCTGTAAAGCGCTTGGTTCAGGACTCGAAGATCCAAGATCGAAACCTTTTTCTATTTCTGGCTTGTCCACAATGCCTCATCCCTTTGTGGGACCCTGCTCTTTGTCAAGATTTTTTGAGCCCTTTTTGACTGCGAGGCCATGGCAAGGAGTTTTTTCCTCACCATCACCATTAGACCAGACCGCCCCCTGCTAGAAGCAGTGCTTAAGCAGCTTTCACCAATGCAAACCTTACAACAAAACGGAGAAATGCGATGATCATCTTCCCCGGAGAGAATCCACATCCACAAAAGCTGCCTCAACGTGCTTTGCCCAGACACGTGAGACAGCAATCGTGACCATCACACGATGCCAAGAAAAGAACCACATCCAAAAGTGCACAAGTGATATGACATCTTTAAAAAGACGCACCACCTGTGAGCTGCTCTGTTAGAAAAGCTTAGTGTGCTGAGGTGCACAGGGGAGATGGCTGCATGCACACAACAGCGGGTAGTACAAACTGTTGTGGAAATCCACTCGACACTGGAACCACAGCCACTGCAAATGCCGTATCACCAGCCACTCACTGTTGTAGATTGGAGAGCTGAACTCATGCAAGCTCGACTCCTAAGCAAAAAGCTAATGAACGCTTAATCCGCTGCCTACTTATACTCGTGCTGCGATCAACTGCAGCTGGATGTTAATCAGCGTATGCCACTTTCATTGGCGTGTTTCAATACACGCGCAGTAGATTGGACATCTTGAAGCGAGATTTCACCGACATGGCTCGGAGTGACCGGCTGAAAATGAACGAGTGTTTATGTAGATTTCAAGGTTGTGCCCCATTTAGAATTATGAATTGTATAAATTCCAATTTCATTGCTGAGTTTGAATTGAGGTAGCAAATTGGATGCAGAAAGTAGAACTGGAATTGAAATTCAAAGAAACTGAAAGGTCCTTTTTCAATTAGTGTATATATTTTATAATTATATATATTATATATTTTATAATTAATATATTATTTAGTTAATTGACATTTTTGGATCATAATGGAGCAACATTTTGAATAACATTAAATTCAATTTGTGTAAATTCATTTTCCTGTCAGTCTAATTTAGTTTCCTGTAGGAGCGAACACTCTGATTCAACATTGCCTCATTAATAAATGTATAGCAGATAGTAGTAATCTACTGCATTCTTTCTTAACCTATCATTCAGACTCGCAAGATGCAAATAAATAATGCAACCAGTGGAGGAAAATCATTTTTAGCACACTAAACCATGAGGGTTAATTCTACATTTAGGCTTCCTTTTTTATTTATTTGCTTGTGGACTCATTTTTTCAGTATAATTGATTAAATTAAGCAAGACTGCTTTTCACAGATGTTTGAAAATGAAAAAAAAAAAAAAAAAGTAGGGAGTTTTTGAGGTTACAAGCCTCGATTGACTTCCCATCGGTGTGACTGACAGATCCAGCTGTTTTGCCTGAGGCTAACATGGAGGCGAATCAGTATGTCCCATTCATTACTGCCTAATAATGCAAAAACTCATTATCATGGTCATGGTCCTTCTGTCACCATGCAGAGCAAAAGGCCCCTGTATTCTCTACTTCCCTAATTACTTTATCATACTAAAATAGCGAGAGGTGACAGTCTGTTCTGGCTTACTTCTGTTTATAGGGGGTAATGTTTGGCTAGTTAGCAACAGCCATTTAGTCCCTGCTGGTAGATACCATAACTACACCATTATTCACTGTTAGTTTTTTTTTTTTTTTTTCTTCATATTGCAGGTATTGCAAATACTGTTCCAGTCCACCTGGTCTCGTAAAAATATGCATCTCTGTGCACTTTTTGTGCAACACCATTTTTGAGTATGCCTTATTGCTGAGTGGTGCTGAGTGGTCATTACATGAACCCTGTCATGTTTTTATCAAATGCTAAAAGTTAATGCTCTGTAATGTTGGAAATATGTCCTAAATTATATAACACATGATAGTCTTAACAAATGCAAAACTAAACTCAGGTGCATCTCTGTATATCCTTGAGCCACCGAACAAACCTACCATTTATTAAAACCTATAGATATGAAGCTGTAAATGTGTGATGCTAATGTTCAAAAACACCAGTTTTAAAATCTCCCAGCATATTGATATTGTTTTGAAGTCATAACATGATATTCTTCAAGTAATTGTACGAGAATTATGCTTTATTAATCAAAACTTTTGCATGAAGAGCAATACAATATGTCAGTTTTACTGCCTATAGTGTTCATTTCTGTTGGAAACTGCATTGATATTAATTGTTAAATGTACGTAATTTGTGTAAAGTGCACCCAGATCCATGTTTTTGCCATAAGATTAGGTTCCAGTAGCATTAGATGGTCAGTTGTCCACTGTTTATAGAGCAATAAAAAAACTTTTTTCATACATATTAGGATAGTGGCTTGCAGTAACAGATTAACGTGCAACAAGTAATTCTAGTAATGAGCAATCCTATTTCAAATGTGGGTGAGCAGTTGCAGGCTCTCATTACCTACCCCAAAACATTCAATACTGTCCTTTTTTGGTTTGGTTTCCATGTTTCATTGGCTCAGCTGGCAGCGATGGATCATCCCCAACTCTCACTCTACACAACACAAAGCTGGTCAGTCTTTTCCCGTCTGCTAGAGATGCTGGATGGCTGCGTTTTGGCCCAAGTCTCCCCATTTGTTACGAATAGCCCCTACATCCTGGCGCATACACAAGCTTTCAGCCACTTGCTGGGTCTTAATCAAGGTTGGCATGGGGAACATAACAGGTGAGCTCCGCTAATGATGGTGATTACAAAGGGCTTTCCAGTGGAGAGATGGGCTTGAGGTGCGACCAATGGATGGACACTCAATCTGATGGGGGTTTTGCCCTTTTTAATACCAGACGTGTTTGGTTTGGCTCTTATCTTCAGACCGTCAGGTTTTTTTTTTTTCTTTTTTCTGAGAGCCATGTGGTTCTGATGTACTGGCCCATGGCTTGAAAGCTGTAGAAGCAGATTTTAAGCAAAGGGAATTTAGCTGGAGTTAAAGGCTAGGAGATAACATTGAAAATACATCATAATAGCTTCATTCTGATTTTTGTATTGCAAAATGAACGGCAATATGAAAGTGAATTCCAAACAGAAATAAGACTGGTATGGCACAAAGTTCAAATGAAATGTTGCTGGTACAATCTCAAGAAAAGAAAGCAAAAGAAAACAAACAAACAAAAAAATTAAATAAATAAATAAATATTCCTTAATATAAAAATGTTAAAAAATAATAGTAAAAAAATAAAATCATTATAACAATGACAATAAATAAATAAGCAGCACAATAAATAAACGTTTCAGCACCGATGATGAAAAAAGTTTCTCTCTCTAGCAAAAACCTTAAATGCTGTGAAATATTATTTAAAATGTGGTGTATTTATTGCTTTGTCTCTCTCTCTCTCTCTATATATATATATATATACTTTTTTTTTTATTAGACATGAACATACATACTGCTTTTTTTTTAGTTGAGTTGTAACAGAATGCAAAAAGATTGTCTGCAAAAGTGCAGAGATTCTCAAGGGACCTATGTATGTATAAATGGTTCTTTATGCATAAAAATATGTAGCATTCCTTCATATATATATATATATATATATATATATTTATTTATTTCTTTTTTTTGAAAACTGGTTTTCATCTTCTACATTTAAAATGCAGCTTCTGGCAAAACATCAGCGAGTATAACTGTATTTTTACCATATAAATGCGGTTCTCAAAAAGACATAAGCATAAAAATTCATGGCAGCCTAGACTAAATGCTCATCTGTGCCTTGTGGTGATACCACGTGCTGTAGCTGTATCACTATCTGTCAGAGTGGTAATCCAGCCCTTTAGTCGGCTCAGAGTCCTTATAAGCATTCAGTTCTAGCACCCGTAACCAGTGGCTCTAAACGGCTTTGCCGGGTTTTGATAGAGATTAGTTTCCTGCGCCTTAATTACCCCGTAAATTAGTACCCAGAATTAGACTAATTAGAAGTGTGTGCTTTCCTTTAATTAAGAGCTGAAATGCATCGTTGACTTCAGTGAGTTTTCGAAAGTTCATCTGGGGCTCACAGAGCAGGGCTCTCGGCAGCTCTCCAGAACCTTGCGTCACCCCGGACTTCCAAATGACATTATTCACAGTTGACTTGGCTGTGCTCACGGTGAAATCGCTACGGCGTTGGTGCCAGGTCTCCCCTCGCTCCCCTGCCAGTGCCCCCTTGTGCACCAGGGCCCCTTTCAAGCACGCTATTTCAAAGCCCTCCCCCCCAATGTTCCAGTGAGATTTGAAATTGCATGAATGTTGTCCTTTCAGAGTAAAGTGTTTGGGCACCCTTGGTTTTAAACCAATCTAATCCTTGTAATCACGGATTGTGCTCAAACCTCCATGCTCTCGCCAAAAAATAAATAAATAAATAAATAAAATCGAGGTTGGAGGGGTTGAACAGAATCCCTGCCGGCGTCGAGCCATGACCTGAATAGCAGCCAATATAGTGCCTTATTTCTCTATACTTTAAGAGATATGTGCTAGCAAAGCAAAAGTGACAGATAGTGTTTTGTGGCCGGCTGGGAGATACGTGTGTCCCCTATATGAAATGACAAGTGCATTTTCCGAAAAGAAAGACTATAATGTTTTTCTATTTAGCAGTTGACAGTTTGCCTTCGTCATAACATGAGCTTAAGGGCTTCGGAACAAGCGTGATTATTTTAGGCCCCCGGCGTCTCTCGCTCCACAAATTGAAATCTTTTATGGGGAAGGCACTGTTAAGGCCCCGCGGCGGGGGAGCCACCTAAATCAGCATGCAAAGTGAATCTGCTATATTCACTTCCATTGACCTCCATCTTTCCACTGAGCACAACAGCAATAAAAAGAAAAAATGTGCCTCTTTTCCAGCAGTGTCCCAAGAGTCTATTGCATTTTTTGCTGGGATAGAGTTTCATGAATTTGCAAAGCGGTGGAGCATTATGCCCATTAAGCTGGACTGCAGTCACGTATTTGCTGCTCTTGGAATCAAAATGGCAGCTGACACCGAGAGATTATTATACTTTTTGCACAAACATTGAAGGCCTCTTGAACCCAAACCACCTGGTGCCCTGGCTCAATACAGAGACTCAATTGTCCCCCTTTCTGTTTGTGTTAGCATCTAAGGAATGCATTGGATAAGTAATTTAGGTTTATACTTTTCTAACGTTGTTTTAAAAGTATTAGTATTATAGTATTATCTTATAAAGAAATACTTCGAAATTGACTTAGTACAAAAGGATCTCAAGGATATGTATAATTTAGTTCATATAAATCATAAAAGGCTTATTTGTCCAATTCTTTGCTTAGGTGACATTCCTAAACAGTAGTTCGAACAGCAACTGCCTTTAAAAATAAATAATTTTGCTCATGTGGTTTTAAATTGCATGTAAATGAGGAATGAAAATGAAAATTATTTTATTTATTACTTACCCTCATGTCATTTTAAACCTGTAAGATATCTGTTCATCTTTAGCACACAGATTAAAGGGGGCATAACACACACAGTTTCACCCAATCTGATGTTAATCTTGAGTGCCTACTTTATAGAGTAGTACTGCATCCTTCATATCTCCTTAATATTAAATATCCGAAAACTTGTCACTTCATCCAACATGAGCCTAACCCTCCGTCAAGCAAGGAAAGGTTTTATAAAGAAGGAACCACGTACACCTGTGCTTCCAATCATCCGCCAATCAGCCGTGCACCTGCACCTGCAGACACACAGACACACATCCACAACCCAACAAGGACACCCCGATAAGGTCATCACAATATTTTTAAAAGAAAGATACAACTTTACGATTTGAACTCGTTTCACAAAAGTGCATCCTCTATTCACGCAATGCTGGGTTTTTTGGAAAACCTTGTTATCTTTCACTAGTTACGACAAAAATGCACTTCTTTGGAAATATAGACACTTTCCAGTGCGAGTCCCGTGCAGTGCAGCTGAATGAAACGCAATTGTTACGTCCTTATTAGATGTTTAATTTGTACAGGTCTAGGAGTAGCTAACCAGGGAAATAACACTTTTCTGTGTATGTGTATACAGTGAGGCTCACAGGCATATAACAGGTTAGATTTCGAAATGGGATCTCCATTTATTATACACGGTGCTCAGTTTTTTATTTAAAAAAAAAAAAAAAAAAAACAATGTGGGAGGAGAGAGCACAAGAGATGCAAAATAAAAGAAATAAACAAAACAAAACACAGCTAGCTGAGGTTGTTCATTTAGGCTAACTACCAAACAGAAAATGTAGAAAGAAAAGAATCTTCGACGTATTAAAGGGAGTAAAAGTAAACATACAATAAGTGTCAATCTCTTCTGAACTAATGTATCTAATACATCTGGATTTCTGTGTGTTGTACAGTGTATATCGCACGACTTGCTTACCTGCTCACCCTTCTCACCTGATTTTACAATGGGAAAACCTTAAGGACGGAGTACTAAATTATAATCTTTACACTGCATCAACAATTTTTCAAGATGTATTAAACACAATATACAAAGCACTCTCTCTGGCATTAATAGAAACATCAAAGAGAGAGAAACAGAGAGCGTAACGAAGGAAAGGGTACAGATGAGCAAAAAGCTGCCGGCCGCCGAACAGTCACAGGTTTTTAAACTGGTCAGCGTGGGTAACAGCAATAATGAGCGCAAACTCGCTCTGGTCTATGCCTGTGTGGTCGCGTGCTTCTGTATTGTTCTGTAATATTCTCCGAAACATGAAAAACCAAAAAGTACATTTTTTGGCACATTAAAACTCGGTCATATGCTCAAATTGTTTTTTTTTTTTAACTTTGTTAAACTTTAACTTTGGTTAAACCCTGATATATTATGGATTACTTTGCCTTCTCTCCTTACTACATTTCTGGGCTTTGATCATGTTTATTACTTTGCTGTCTATGGAGGGTCATAGAGCTCTCAGAATTCATCAAAAAAATCTTAATTTGTGTTGATAAATGATAAAAAAGAAGGTCTTACAGGTTTAAAACGACATTAGGGTGAGTAAGTATAGGGTGAGTTGTTTACAGAATGTCCATGTTTGGGTAAATTATTCTTGTGAATATTGAACATTAAATTAGATGTTAAATGTTAAATAAACATCATAAAGAACAAATGTCTTAACCATTGAGACAAAGTAATGTGAAGATTCATAATGCTAAAAAGAAAAAGCACACTAGAACAGTCCTCAATCAGAAATAAAAAGGAAAGCCAATACATCAACAAAAGTAGGCAAATGGAAATGCAATCATAATTGTTTGTGCAGCTGATATTGTCAGCATTATTTACTTGATCAAAAAATAAAATACCAAATGATGATATCTTATGAAGCTGCAGTTTACATAATTATTGTATATTCGACTGTACTCATGAGTAACAATACTATCTCTAGATGTTGATGTTAAAGCTCTCAGCTGTTTCAGTTTTATGCATTTGCATACAAATTGTTTGGCCTCACCTGACCTCTGGGGAGACCAATACTTTCAACATCTGCTTTTTATGCAAAATACGTTTTTAAAAGTTTTATGGAGTGCACCAAAAACCCATAAACAATAAAAAGTTCCAGTAGTGTATTTATGTTAAGCAAGCAAGTAATTTACTGATAACAAATGCTAAATGAATAATGATGACTGGCACATGCTACTAAATTAGGATTAAGAGATTTCAAATGTGAACTTTGCATTCTAGGCAAAACCATTGCTGGACTGATAACCTTCTGAGTTTGGACAGCCGTTTTTGCTGTTGTCTTTATATAGCCATTAAAGATAATCACCCTTTTAGAGTTTGGGCTGGATTGTTGTGTTCTGCCAGACTCCATCAAGCGGAATAGAAAACAGTGCATGGAGATGCACCAGTAAACTACTTCAGACAGATTGCCACTTCACAACGCAGTGCACACACTCTATTCCAGGGGCTGAAGGTTTAATCCTTTTAAGCTTTGAGAAAGCACCAAATAAAATGAGTAAAACTGATGGCACTCTCATTGCTGGGTGTTGGTATTTGCCCATCACAGCTACTGTGTGTCAGTCATACAGGCAAAATGAAATAAGGAGGGATTGAGAAAAATACAGAGAAACATTTATTTTGTTTGTGGTCTGTGCTTTCACATATATGGTGTTTTCAGGTATTTATACTGTAGTTATATGTACAAGAAAAAAGAAAAAAAAGGCATTGAATGGGTTGATCTTTGAGTTCATTTTCTTGATAGAATTATTGTAATTTTATTGCTAATTTTTTTGCGTTTTTAAGAGCTGTGCAATCTGATTTTATAATCTATCTGTCCACATTGGAAGAAATCTATCCACATGGGAAAGATTTAGCTTGTTATAGGAAAAGCTACAATGTTTTCCAAACAGTTAAGCTACTGTCATGCTGCTGACAAATGTATTTAAGCTAATTGCATCACTTCTTTTAGTTACTTCACAAGATTGTTAATGACATCATGCTATTTATTTGGAGTCTATCTGGAGTTCACAGTAACATTGTGAATAATTTCTTTCCCATCTGTCTGCACAACTTCATGTCAGTAGAAACAGTCTAAATACAGTTAGAGGTACCAGAGGGATTTACTTTTTAAACTCGTCCTACTTAGCATATCGCCAAGGGACACCATTGATTGTTGAAGCCAAGATTGTTATTTATTTATTTATTTAAGTTTACTGGCTATTTTTTTCCATCTTCTTTAATTCCCTTTTAGTGTTTGTGTTCTGTCTTTAATGTCAAAGGCCAACTCAATCTATCCGTGGGTCCAGCCGTCTTATTCCCGGGTGGTTTTCCATCTTTGACGTGTTTGAGAGAAACTGTCAGGAAGGTCTCTTGCCGTTAAGTCATCTGTCATGTTCATACAGAAGCTTGCTCGTCACTTGTCATTTGTATCTCCTCACTTTTCTACAGAGACTTTATCTCTGTCATACATGCCAGAATTGATTTTGACCGCAAGGCTGCTAGGAGTCAGGTGTTCATGTTTTGTGCGGTTCCTATTTCAAGTGCCTGTACTGATCTTTGTTGGAGCATCTTCAGATATGCCCAGGCACGTGTCCCGCTGTGTGTCTGCCCTCGTGCAGGCATGTGACCAGACAACAGGATAAAAACAAGCCACCAACCACAAATATTGTTTCTTTTTTACACATTCTAATCAATCTCTTACTATGCCACACTTCACACCTCCAATTGAGATGTTAGTTGCCATTCTAGGTTAGATTCATTGCAAAAATGTGTCTCTGCTTTACATAAATCAAATCAGAAATGAACTCATTACATTCTTAAACTCACAGTTTATGTTGTCAACTCTGAGGTGCTCTTGCAAGATGTATTTCTGTAAGTGAAAATTAAAATCTCTGTCATATCCGATTTTTCAGTTTGTGAAACAGCTCGGCTTAAAACTAAACAGCTAAACATGAAGTAGCACAGTCTAACTCAATTTTGCTCTCTGTTTCTTTCGATTTTTTTAAAGTGTTTTTTTAAGTGATTTTTGTTGTTGTTGTTGTAAAAAATTAAACAATAACATACTTATTGTAATCAAATTGTATTGCAAAGCATCTTTGCTACTAGGTGGGATATGGGTATGGTTTGGGACAGTTATATTTCACAGTATTACTGTATTTTACAATATTACTAATGTTTTGGGCTGGTAAGATGCACTTTATACATTTGAAACTATTTTATTAAGCAACCGCATACACACACATTGGTCTAAAGGGTAGATTCATTAAATGGTATTTGTAGACTGCATCTTTAATGTACATTTGGCACCTTGTTCTACCCCAAACAGAGCTCTTGACAGGTTGGGCTCCACTCCAGGTGTGAAATTGGTTGATTGGAAGAAATGGCCCACTCTTCTGCCATCAGCCCTGGTGGCCTCTTCTGGGCTGTTCAGCAAATGAGGCCTCCCCCACTGACTATAATGCACAACTCAGATTACAAGTGCCTTTTTCCACAGCAATGCTTTTCAACAGGATAAAGTGCAAACTTCTTGGAGTACCTCTGTGTTATTAATCAACCTGATCTCACAGAATTGCGTGAAATAACCACGAACTCTTAACGCATAATTCCGTGTTAGTATCACGTAATGAC
>JAUMHR010000060.1:3340629-3353060 GCA_032361145.1 Enteromius fasciolatus | reverse complement strand
AATAAAGCCATATTTATAACTGAAAAGAGAAGTATCTGTGTTTTATGTTTACAAGTTAATGTCTTAAACTGCCGATCTTGCTACTGTGCTTTAAAAGTGTTTACACTATATTCTGGATTCTAATATCCAGCGCAGAGTTGATGTTATACGGCTCGTTCAGTGAATCACAGAACGACTCAGTGATCCGCCGTAAAACAGTGATTCTGTTCAAATTCCCTATAGAATCTTAAATGATTCTGAGATCATTTTATTTGTATGTTTGAGCTAATCCTGTTCTATCTACAGTAGACTGGGTTTTTTAACAGTCAGTGGGATGTTTGGTAAGACTGTATATTATGCTGCACATATTCACTATCAGTTTTGGGGGTAGCACATTGTGAAGTTTTTGCAAATAAACTTTCGAGCGGAGCAGCGGACGATTAATCACAGCCTGGCACTGCATCACCTAATCAATCTCCTCATTACAGCTGCCCAATCAAACCCCCTGCTACCCACTATAAATAGCCCCGTTCTCTATCCTTCCGCACCTCGCCTATTGCGCATTCTTTGGAATCGCACGACCAAAGACTCATCCTACAAACACCGTCTTACTTTGACTCATCTGTCTAACGTTACCTCCGCAAGGATCCGATCCCTCAGCCTGCCTTTTAACAAACTGCTACCGTTCAAGCTCATCGTTCAGCCAGCACGCCAGCACGCCACTTCATTTCAGGTTCATTGATTTATTTAGCAACGGTTCCTGTTTTCAGAAATGGAACATGTATTATTTACTGACTGGAACCATTTAACTATTTCCCTGTCCCATCCCGCCTCCGCATAGGCAGTCCAACCCCTTATCTCCGCAGAGGTCTTTCTCCCGTCTATCCCACCCTTATTTACCCCCTTCATTAAGGCTTCGCCCGCCTCCGCATAGGAAAAAACCCCTTTGTCTAACGCCTCGCCAGAGACAGCCACCATTCATCTGCTGATGTTCTGATTCCCGCACACCATAACCCATATGTTTATATTGTTTTGCTTGCTTTCTTTTCCAACCCACTAATCCCGACTCTGTCTCTACCAGCAGGTCGCCGGACGATCTAGATCCCCAGTCCATCCTGTTCCACACACACTATAAGTCTTTACACAATTAGGTGGAAATTAGGTGCCGGGCATCTGGCCAGAGGAGAAATGGACCCAACTAAGCCCGGTTCTCCCAAGTTTTTTTTTTTCCCCATTCTCTCATGGATGGGGTTTTGGTTCCTTGCCACTGTCGCCTCTGGCTTGCTTAGTTGGGGACACCTGATTTTTAGTGATCATTGTTGTCTTGACTACAGAGACCATCTCTGCATTTGATAAACAAAAGTTTAATCTCGTCATCTTACATTACCATCACTCTATTTTCCTACTTGATAATGTTCAGCGCTTGCTACAACCTGCTGACCCATCCAGCATCCTCTTACCAAGCTTTTTTGGGGGGGCTCGCATCCGGCTGCTGTCCTTATCTAGCATTTTTGGGGGGCATGCACGCCGAGCTCTAGCCCTGGCTAGGGTTCAAGCCTCTAGGGTTTGGTGTTCACCGTCCTCCCGGCTCGCCCCCCAGACAGCACGCCAATTATGTTAAACTTAATCCTTCTTGATTATGAGGACTCGCAAAATCTTGAAACAAGTTAACTACAAGTTTAGTTACTTGGAAAAAGTTATATTATTGCATAACTTATTGAGTTACGTAATAATATTACTTTTTCCAAGTAACTAGTAAAGTAACACATTACTTTTTTTATTTTAAAATAATATAACTTTCGCCTGTAAGTAACACCAGTTACTTTGTTTTCTTATTTATTGACTGACAAGTCTTCTGAAACCTGCATTGACAAAAAACACAGAATTGTTTAAATTTTTGCAGACTTATTAAAAAAGAAAAGCTGAAATATCACACAAGTATTCAGACCCTTTGCTCAGTATTTAGTAGTGAAAGGATCCGCCTACTAGGCCCGGCTGGATACTGCGTGTTTGCCTTTCTTGCGCTTCTGGAAAAACATTTCATTCATTAAAGCTTTGAATTTTAATTTACCTTTGTCTTTTACCTCGTTTTTATCTGACTCCAATTTTAGACTCTGAAATTAAGTTTAAGTTATGAATTTGTATGCTGATCCGAAAATTAGTTGTATCGGCGTCCCTTCCCAAAATACAATGCTTGTCAGTCTAATAATTATTCAGAGATTGGAGAATGATTATTATCCCGTTTGCCAGCCGCAAACTGCTTGCTTTTTTGCAAAGAGATATTTTCCATAATCTAATCCTATCCAACGAGTTAATTATTAGCAATATACAGGAATCAAAGGTCTCCGAAAATGCGCAAACGGCTTGACTGTCTAAGCCTCCAGTATGATATATTCTGATCCTACATTTATACGCATAACTGCGTCCTGCCCAGGTTAATAATCACAAATGATTTCTGCAGTCTAAAAATGAATCAAGGAATAAAATTTATTTTTCCAGGCATAGTAAAATATCAATCAATTAACAGATCAATTCAAAATAATATATCAACATTTAGTCATACAACTGATCAGCATAAAACCTAAAATCAAATAAAAAATGTTTTAGAGAGTCATACCTGGCAACAGAGACACACGGTATCGTGTGGGAAGATCTGACTTACAGAAAGCTTCCTTGAGTTTTTCGCCAGTTCTATTTAAATACCCAGATCTTAACAAAACAGTCATAAAATTTAGTAATCAAAGGGCTCCCCCAAGCCTTTTGCTGGCATGTCACGAAACCACCTGTCCCTAGGGGAAGAGAATTAACATCTGACAAAGACTTTATTGGGGGCAGATCCTCACCAGTGGGACAGAGTTATCCTCAAAATTGAAATCTTTATTATTGATCTGTTCCACTGATGTAAGGGCAAGACTACATTTCCAACCATAGTGAGACCATGAAAATGATACTAAATATGACTATGTTATGATTATGAATTCTGAAGATAGTGTGAACATTGGCGCTAGAGAGCACGACAAACAACAGGATGAATTAACAGAAAACCCGGAGGGTGGATTTATTAAGAGAAAAATAGGTAAGTAAGTCCAACACGGTGAATTCAAAGGTGACAGTGCTCAGCGTGAAAGTGGTGCTCTTTCTCCTTCTTAACCTCGTCCAGGTGCCATTGAAAGGTGCTCCTCATGGCTGTGTGAGTGTGCCCGGGCGTCTCGTTCACGGCGATGCTTCTGGAGGGAAAAAGACAGGTAAGTCAAACACCAGTTCATTCAGAATGGAGTCGTTGCTCAACACTTCCTTGTTATTGTGCTCCTTTTATATGTGGTCGGCCGTGAACGATTGGCCCGGGCAAACGAGTTCCAGGTGGAGTTGTTTGTTGCCAGGGCAACGCTGATCGGCGGCAGGCACCCCCCCCCCCCCAAGCGGCGTCCTGGTCCTGCGAAGAGGGGAGAGAGAGGAAGAAGGGGTGGGTGGGGAGTGACCCCTAACAGACCTGCATAAGCTGACACAAGCCGGGAGAGGCCGTCCGCGTAGGCGTTGGTGGTTCCAGCTCGATGCCGCACATCGAAGTAGAAGTCCTGGAGTGTCAGGAACCATCTGGTCACCCGGGCATTTGTATCCTTCACCCGGGCCATCCACTGGAGCGGAGCATGATCTGTGTAAAGAGTAAATTTTCTGCCGAGTAGGTAATACCTGAGCTCCAGGACTGCCCACTTGACGGTGAGGGCCTCTTTCTCCACGGCGGCGTAGTTCTTTTCCTCTCCCCGATGTTCCTGGGAGAGTACGGCTCCGAGTCCCAAATCGGAGGCATCGGTCTGCACCAGGAAGGGACGGTTGAAGTCCGGGGCGTGGAGGACCGGCTCTGCGGTCAGGGCTTTCTTCAGGGCCTGGAAGGCCCCCTCGGCTTGATCTGTCCACTGGATCCGTTCTGGGTGCCCCTTCCTGGTCAGGTCTGACAGGGGGTCAGCTATGGAGGAAAAGCTGGGGATAAAACAACGGTAATATCCCACCAACCCCAAAAAAGCTCGTACCTGGGTCTTCGTGGTGGGCCGGGAAGCCTCCTGGATGGCCTGAACTTTCTTTTCCTGGGGCTTGACCAGTCCTCTTCCTATTATGAAGCCCAGGTACTTTACCTCCGATTTCGCAAGGTGGCATTTGTGGGGGTTGGCGGTAAGTCCAGCCCTCCTGAGCTCAGACAGAACCCTCCATAGCCGCTCCAGGTGGTCCTTCCATGCCTCCGAGTGGATCACAACATCGTCAATGTACTCGGCAGCGTACTCTTGGTGGGGGCTGAGGACAACGTCCATGAGCCGCTGGAACGTGGCCGGTGCCCCGTGGAGGCCGAAGGGAAGGGTCCGGTACTGCCAATGCCCTGAGGGTGTGGAGAAGGCTGTTTTTTGTTTAGAGTCTTCAGCTAGTGGTACTTGCCAGTATCCCTTGGTTAAGTCCAGCGTCGTGATGTACCGGGCCCTTCCCAACCGCTCCAGCAGCTCATCCACTCGGGGCATGGGGTAGCCGTCAAATTGTGATACCTCATTCAGCTTCCGGTAGTCGTTACAGAAGCGGAGGGTTCCATCTGGCTTCGGGACCAGGACTATTGGGCTGGACCAGGGACTCCGGGATGGCTCAATTACCCCCAGCTTAAGCATCTGTTAAACCTCAGCCTCCACAGCTTGCCGACTGGCCTCTGGGATTCGGTAGGGCCGCTGCCGGACGATGACTCCCGGGTCCGTTATGATGTGGTGCTGCAGGACTTCCGTGTGGCCCGGGGTCTCCGAAAACACATCCTGGTACTGACTGACCAGGTGTCTCAGTCTTCTGGGCGGCCGAAAGGTGGGGATCCATGTCAACAACCGCGGGTTGGGAGAGAGCGAGCGCTGCCACTTGGTCCAGGTCCCCGACCCATCGCTTCAGGAGGTTGACATGGTACACCTGAGTGGCTCTTCTTCGTCCCGGTTGTCTCACTCGATAATTGACAGGCCCCACCTGTCCTCCATGGTGTAGGGTCCCTGCCATTGCGCGACGAACTTGCAGGCTGCAGTGGGGACCAGGACCATCACCCGATCTCCCGGATGGAACACCCGCGGTTGGGCCACCCGATTGTAGCGGCGTTGTTGGGCCTGGGCTTGGAACTAATGGCATGACCCTGTCGATCTTGCCATTAGTCAGCCATTAGTCGGGACATGAAGGGGGTCCCCTGGTCAGTCAGGATCTCCCAGGCACACAGGTAACTGGGAGAGTGTCCTTTGGCGCTGGCCGGGGTCCTATCAATTCCGGGCGGACCAGGGTGATGCTGCTCCCTGAGTCCAAGACAGCTCGATACATCTGTCCTTGCACTTCTACGGAGACTCGGGGTGCTTCCTTGGGAACTCCTCGGTGCACAGCGCAGCCCGCCATCCACTTCTTGGTAGTGGATGTAGGAGGGTCGGTTGGCATAGGCTCATCCCGGGGACTCACTGGCCTCTGTACTGTGGGCCGGGTGCCCTTCGGCGAGCGCCGCTCCTGGACCACCCTCCGGGGAAATGATGGCGCTCTCTCCCCTGCATGCCGGTGGAAGGCGGCATCAGCGAGCTCCACAGCCTCCACCAACTCGCTGAGAGTCCGGGGCCCCTTCATTCCAGCCGCTTGTCGTAGTGAGCGTGGAGGAGCGTGAAGCATCTTGTCAACCACAACTTTTTCCACAACTTGTCCGGTGGTGGATAGCTGTTTGAGATAGTCCTGCATGGCGGCGGCTTAGGGGAGAGAGATGCACGCCTGTGGAGATGGGGGGGGGGGGGAAACAGTTGTAAGTGACGGCGGTAATGTGTTCATGAATTAATGTCTTCTCTTTGTCGGTCTCTAGGCCAGGTGTAATGCCCACATTCTCCACCACTGTGAACCTTGGCGCTAGAGAGCACGACAGACAACGGGACGAATGAACACAAAACCCCAAATGGTGGATTTATTAAGAGAAAAATAGGTAAGTAAGTCCAACACTGTGAATTCAAAGGTGACGGTGGTCAGCGTGAAAGTGGTGCTCTTTCTCCTTTTTAACCTCGTCCAGGTGCCATTGAAAGTTGCTCTTCTCCTCCGATAGCTCTAGGAAGGATTCTGGTCATCTCAAACATCTTCCATTTAAGGCCACTGTGCTCTAAGGAACCTTAAGTGCAGCAGATTTTTTTTTTGTAACCTAACCTTGTCCAGATCTGTGCCAGCCACAATTCTGTCTCTGAGCATGCAGTTCCTTTGACCTCATGATTCGTATTTGCTCTGACATGCATTGTGAGCTGTAAGGTCTTATATAGGCAGGTGTGTGAATTTCCTAATCAAGTCCAATAGGTATAATCAAACATAACTGGACTCAAATGGTGTAGAACCATCTCAAGGATGATCAGAAGAAATGGACAGCACCTGAGTTAAATATATAAGTGTCACAGCAAAGGGTCTGAATACTTAGGACCATGTGATATTTCAGTTTTTCTTTTTTAATAAATCTGCAAAAATATCAACAATTCTGTGTTTTTCTGTCAATATTGGGTGATGTGTGTACAGTAATGAGGGAAAAAAATGAACTTAAATTATTTTAGCAAATGGGTGCAATATAACAAACAGTGAAAAATTTAAGGGGGTTAGAATACTTTCCGTACCCACTGTATGCGAAAACTGTCTATAGTATAAACACACATTTGTTAATGTTCAGATTTTTTCTTTTTATCTTAAAATGCTCTTTATGTGTAGGATAGATTCACTCATCTCATGTTAAAATGTTAGTTTTTATCTTCTAATAACAGAGGCATGAGCCATTGACAGCATACTAATGCAGTTTAAGTTTTCTTTTCTCTTTGGAGTGTTACAAGCTGTTACAAGTGCATTTATAAGCTCTCTAAAGTTGTAAATACTAAAGTCTCAAACTCAAAGGCTAATAAAACACTTGGTATGCAACTATCATACAATAATGATCGGGTACTTTTCAATTGAGAATGGATAACAAATTTCTATCTGGATAATTAGACCAGTCTTGGGCCCTGTGTCTTACCTGGTTGACCTTTTACAGCAACATTTCCTAAAGTTGGAAAAAAAGGAGGAGATGATGTGTGTTTTATTTGGCTTTCCCGAAAGTAGATGCAGTTAGGAAGATGACTTACAACAGAAAAGCAAAATCCAGATGTTAGAATTTGTGCAATGCATTTTATGGATGACAGTTTTGTTAACTTAGGAGAATACAGGAATGTGCAAAGGCTATTAACCGGCGCTCCTTAGTCAATGAGTGTAAGTAACTTGTGTTGTTATTTAAGTATTTGATATTGATTGTTCAAATGTGGAGTTTTGCTCTCACATGGTACAAGCTATTAAACCGAATGGGTTTCATAATGCAGCGCATTCTGTGTCCTGTGTGAAAGGGCCTTAAAATGCTTCCTGTGTGTGAGAGAGAGACAGGGTCACGTCACAGTGGAGTCAATCGCGGCTTGTGTTGTGAAAGGAGCGTTTCATTTCCAACACATGCTTGTGGTATTCGGCCATTGGGTCATTGGGTCAGCTGGCCAATCAGAAAAGACTGTGGTTGTCGAAAGGAGGGTCTTTGTAGAAAACTACGCGTTTGAGTGAGGCGGGGCATAGAGGAGTTACAATAATGTACAGGATTTAAAAAAAAAAAATATATATATATATATATATATATATATGTTTTTTAAACATTTAAGCACATTAACATATTCTGATCCACCAAATACCCCTTCTTCCAATCAGTCTGCCATTGAGGTTATAGAGATAGCCCTCAATGTCATTATAACCATGCTTGTGAGAAATGTTAAAAGCTGAAATGAAATACAGCTTTTAAGTTGCTAAACTATTTTACTGAAAAAAGCAACACTGTATGTGCCTGTACTCTTTGTGTATGCAGAGAACATGGGAGAAAGGGTGTATGCTTTTTGCATATATTTAATTTTGCACCTTGCTCTATACTATCTGCACCTTATGCCACACAGCTTTCATTTATTTGTTACTACAGTCACTTTCCTAAATGCATCTTATTTATATGTATTATGTATAATAATTTTTTGTGTTACACATACCCATACAGTGCAATACCTCAGTTATTCAATACCTCAGTTATTTATACGTACGGTGCAATACCTCAGTTATTTATATGTACATATACATATGGCTGTTTCTTTATACAGACTTTCTTTTTACACTTATAATCCCCGCTCTCACTTCTGTAACTTCCTCTGTTAGTATTTATTTTCTTTTTTATCTCTTAATTTGTATGTTTGTATGTTTTAGCACAGTTTGGGGAGTACTTCTCAGCCAGAAAGAACATTTCACTGTATGTTGTACCAGCTATAACTACATGTGACAAATAAAAATCTTGAATATTGAATGAAAACCAATTTTGTGGCTAAAACATAGTAATAATTTGTCTTTTTTACCTAGTTTTATTAATTTTATTGGATTAATGGGGGTTTTGGTTATTTTTGCTGTTGTAAGTTGTAAATACTGTTAAAACAAAGAAAGTTAGGCAACTAGTTAATAGTGAATGGTGCTCCCTAATCATAAGTGTTAAATTATTACCACACACTGTATTTACGGGCCATGCGTTCTCTTCACTTGTTGTACAGAACACATTCACTAGACCTCTCAGTTATGTCATTATAATTCCCCTTTCTTCCTCAAGGGCTTATTTTTTAGCAGTGCATATTCATCTGTTCTGACAGCTGTCGGAGCGGTTATGTATTTACTCAGCCTTGTCCACACCAATCTCCTGTTATAGCTGCACGGGAGAGAATTTTCATGGAAATGAGCCAGTTTAATTGGTCCCTGTGTTATTTGCATAACAAACCTAATAATAATGAATGGGGACTGATCGTCAACAGGGTCTTAAATTTCATAATATTAATAAGCAGGTTGCAAATTGCTATTATTACAGTACATTTGTTTGGTCAGGACATTTCATTATAGCAGAAGAGCCGAGATTTCAGGTCATTTGCCCATCAGAACAAGGTTGGCCCCCTGTCATTGTCATTTACCAATTATATGTTGGCAGTTGGCTAAAGCGCACACAGAAATGCGATGGAAACTGAACTCTGATATCTGTCATAAGCAATAATGAGGAGATGAGGGAGGTCATCTGAAAGGACAGTTAAGTGTGATTACAAAACATAATCATTGTTTTGTTGTATTTATTCATGTGTGGGTTTTAAAGAGACTGAGAAAGACAAAATGTTCTTTTTTATTATTATTACACACACACACATAACTTTAACTTTGGCTTATTGACATGACAAATTTTGTTATATTTATTATGTCAATGTAATCATGTAAAGATGTTTACAATGGGTAGTTCACAAATAAACATTAGACTCTGACCCATGGTGCGACATAGCAAAAATGTAGAAAAATGAATAAATAAATAAAAATAACACACAAATAGTATGAGAATAATGTATCTTCATTCTTAGAGTTACAAATTGATTGAGAGAGGATTATCATGAATGTTAAAATTTTTACATTTTCCTGTCACACCATAGGAAACATTGATACATCAACTACACACACACACACACACACGCATATATATATATATATATATATATATATATATATGGTGGAAAACATGGTTGTGGTGACGTGCTTAACCTTTAATCTATATATATATATATATATGCTGGTGTGTCAAAACAAAGAAAATATTATTTAAAATGATCTCCATTCACTTCATTCTGACAAAAAAAAAATGCTCCTGCACAGTGGGAGTGTGTGTGGTTTCAGATTGTCCAGCCAGTGTTTCTCATTTTGAATGCAGCTGACAGTTTGCTAATGACTGCTGGTGCTGAGGATGAATGCCAGTGCGGCATTATGGGAGGCATCCTGTTTGCGGTCAAACAGAACTTCCAAATCATTTGTAGCTGATGGCAACATCGCTTTAGCATCTGACTGCATATCCTAAAAGATGGAAGAGTGGGATCCGGGTGTCTGGCCATGTGTCTAGAATGTCTACGAAAGAAAACCGCATGTGAGGACACCAATCTTTCTTCATTTTACTGTTATGTGAGTCCAATTTTGACAAAACAACCATTTAGAAATGATCTGCATTCCAGCGTATTCGCAGTGTCACGCATTCAGCTTGTTGTTTGAGCACCGTGAATTGTGTTCATCAATTAGTTCTGTCTGGCACACAGCATCATTTTGCTGGAATCTTCATGGTGGGAAACATGGCTTTGGTGACATGCTCAAATCTTAACCTTTAATTCATCCGTTTTATTCCCCCGGAGCCATGGAAGCCATTAGAGATGTTATCTGAAATTACAGGCTTATTAAAAAGGCCACGCAATTCCTCGCCTTTTGTGATTGTGAAATTGGCATAAATGAGCGTTGGCAGTCTCACTGCGGGTAGCGGAGGAGATCGTTGAATGAACTCATTTATCCGGCCAAATCAAGCTTTTCAATTTCCAATTGAAAGGATGTATTCTGCATATAGCTGGATTTTTTATACATTTGCATCTCTGATTTTTGCTTTTCAGATATTAATCATCTGCAGATAGCAGATGAGTCTATCAGCCTTGCCGCTGAATAAATTGTGTACTGATATCCGGCCAAATCACATCCTATCATAAATTTCATGGCCCTGAGAGGATGTTCATCATCCTAAAATTCATTAGAAATGTAGATCTCGAAGTATTAATCAAGTCCTAATGGTGTGGACGGACTCTAAATTCTATCTCTGAGATCTTCACTAGCGCCTGGCAGCTGGTTTTTCAAAGCCTTCTGACTTCAATCCCTTGAAAAATCATCTGGCCGTGGTGCGCCACGCTGATCCACACCAACTTAAAACCCATTAATATAACTTTCGGTCTGATTACACAAAGCAAATGAAGACCCAGTGAGTGGTAAATTGATAGAAAAAAGATTATGCAAAAATGAAAAATATGTGGGGGGGAAAGAAATCAAAACACTTCAAAAACCCTTCCTGCAGCAGCCCTACTCATCTACATGAGAGACATGCGGTCGGCCGCTTTCTCTGCGTGCTTCGCAAAATCACCTGCTGTGAGATGTGAATAATGTCTTCAGCTCGCCACCCCCATGGCAGGCCCGGCCCCCGTACTCCATTACGTTTATGAAGATATGTATCTGAGAGCAGTGTAGGAATATGAGGCTGCGCTAGAGGGGCTTTAGTGGAGAGGTGATACATTTCAATAAATCCATGAAGTGGGAAGTGAGTGAAGTGCACCTCCGATTTCCTTCCCCACTAAGTTTCTTGTGTATTTTAGTCCACTCTCGCTTCGCTTAGAATAAAAAAAGCTCTTTCATCTGACGCCATTTGGTGGGAGCATGAATAAAAAGCAGAAGACATGCAGTAACACTGACATTTAGCCATATTTGGAGCTTGGGAAGCTGAAATGTTATCTCCGTCAAACAGCGTACCCTGATCTCACTGTTCTTTGGAAACAGTGGCGGTGCTCTTTTTGACTGCTTCCAACCTAGTCTGTTTTCAGCCACGTTTAAGCATCTGTTCCTGTGCAGGAACGCCCTCTCGATGCGCAACTTGCACTGACTCAGGCGCTAATACCCTGATGTCATGGCACCTGTTTCTTTCAAATTCGTTCTGATCTTCGCTTTGTTCAGCTTGAAGCTCACGTTTGGCGGCATGCAATGGCACCTTTCTAGTCAGCTCTTGTTTCCAGCCACTTGACATTTACGCTAAATGCTGGCATGCCACGGTGCATCGAAAACAAGTTTGAAAGGTGAGCAATTTAAGCCAGAAACTCCTGCCTTGGGCTGTTCCATTTTATTAGCCTCACTTTTGTGATTGGCACAAATACAGCTCTCCTGCAGAAAAGTCACGGTTTTACATATATCTTTGTGACTCAGATGCTCTCAACCAAGTCGTCCTCGCATCTGCACCTCGGTATGACTATTATGAGATGAACAAACAGCCTCATGCTGTCTATAGCCACATAACCACAATTGAAAAAGACTAAGCCTTTTCACCTGGGGCTAGGAGTGAACTGAAACCGATCTTTTCCCCGCCACTGTCTGCAGAGATTAGTATTGATTCGCCCCTTTTAGATGACTTTGCCGCACCTTGCTGGGCAGTTTTAATCTGGCAACGTACCAACAGCGCCGGGGAGCCACTCTTTCTCCCTCTGAGTATATAATCTCCATCTTCATGATGGTTACATCATGGCGTCCGCTCGGCAGGAGGACACATGAACTGACCTATTTTTCATGGTATTAGCAATTGTGCTGCACAATCACTGGGGTGCTGGGCCAAGCAAGGAAAAATAACAACTACAGGGGGGTTGTGAAAAGTTAAATTAGCTCCTAATGAAAAATTAAGAGAAGTCATTTTTAAAATGACAAGAATTACAACACTAATATATATATATATATATATACACACACTAAAAAAAGTTGGGTTAAAAATAACCCAACTAATAACCCAACTATGGGTTGGTATAGCACCTTCCCATCTATGG
>JAUMHR010000060.1:3294493-3306058 GCA_032361145.1 Enteromius fasciolatus | reverse complement strand
CTTTTTGTGAGTATTAAAGAACTTATATTTAAGAAGTTGAATCTCTACTCGTTCCTGACACACGCTGAGCGTGACACTGTGTGTGAAAATATGGATACGGTACAAATAGTTTATGAGAACATGAATGGCCTACATGGTACTTTAGCATGTTGCATGATTAAAGGGTGCTTTAGATGGCTCCTGCAGTCATTGCTATGCATTTTTAGGCACTCTCAATAACTCAAGTCAAAGTACCCAACTATCATGTTCTTTCTTTGTGCTTTTAAGTTGTGTTGTGTATAAAATATAGTTTTATTGTTGAGTTTCTGTGTTGCTCTGAGGTGGTTCCTTATTAGTTCATGTCAGACTACCTTGACTTTACATTTACATGATTCCATACCCAGATTCTAAAACTGGAATGACTCCCTTAAACTTTCAGAACTCCAGCTGATTTTTAAAGTGAAGTTGGTGAACCTGTGATTTGTGAATGAAACCACAGTAGTTCTCTTTCCAAGTGCAAAAGCTATCCTGCACCGAGTCATTTGATGGTTTTATATGCAGTAGCTGTCTTGAGCTGATTTCATATATTTTGTGGTCAAACATTACTCTTCACATTTATGTGTAAAATAAATAACACTTACACTTATAAATAAAGCATCTGGTTCCCACTTTATAATAAGTGCCCCTAATACCTGTGTAATTACATAGTAACTAGATGTGCACATACTGTAGTATGTTACCACACTGTATGTTCACACTGGTATATAGTACCTACAGCTGTAATGTGTGTGTAACTACAGTACAAACATGTAACAACCCACTGAATGGCATGTGTATGTACAAATGTGTAACATATTAGAAACAACACTTTTTGGTAATGAAGCAAAGAAAATAATGGAAAAGAGGTTACTTTTGGCCATAGAGTTACATAATTACTGTTACACAAGTACTTAGGGCAGTAAAAAAAGTGTTGTTGTCAATGTCCCGTTACACACTTGTATTTAAACATACCATTCTGAGATATTTACAGTCTTGTTATTTAGGCGCATACTATGTACTTATTAGGTAATAACTAGGTGCTAACCCTGAACCTACCCCTAAGCCAGGGGTGGGGAACATTGATACTGGAGGGCCACTCTCCTGAAAAGTTTTGGTCCAACCCTGAGAAACCCTGAAAAACGCACACATACACATATAACTGCATCATGAAAACTTTGATTAGCTGGTTCAAGTGTCTTTTTGATTGGGGTTGGAGCAAAGCTCTGCAGGGACACCGGGCCTGAATCTGATCAGAGTAAAAGAGAGAAATGAGAAATGAGAAAGTTCTTCCAAACCAGATCCTAATAATTTTAGAATTTTTTTTTTTCAGTAATTAAAAGAACAAACGAAATCAAAAACACATAATGGACCAAACACAGTCTCTCTCAGAACCATATGACAATTTCCAGAAGGGTATCACTCTTGTAATCTGTAGATTTAACTGTCAGCCATCTCAGTAAAGTTATTAGAGGCTGGGTGTGTCTTGGTTATCACTACAGTGTTCTGGGTTCCAGACCTCTATGGCTTTTAAACTGCACCAGAGCTTTTATGAGTGTCTTAGTAAGGACAGTCAGAATCTCATCAGTCCAGGCAGAGTACCTGAGATGGAATTCACTGATAAGTTTTATAGCTCTTCCCTGAGGATATGGCCCCAGAAATCTGACAAGAGGAGAGAAGATACGAGCACGGGGGTATTTTTTCCCCAGAAAAAAAAAGACTTAAAATAGACCTCAGCATAGTTTTTAGTTTTTTTTTTTTTTCTGTGGTGCAAAAAACATTGTGCCAAATTGTGGCCAGTTAACATATTCAATGAATTAATTCTTCTTGCAGATTGAAAGAATAGACCCATTGTGCTAAAAATTTGCGCTTAAATTTTCATATTCTGTTCCCTTAGAATTTGCTTTGGGAGATGGTGATTGTAGTGTGTTTTATTTGGCACTGATTATCTGGCATTTGGTGCATCTGGATTAAAAAACAAGGACAAAATGTGCTATGGGCATAATAGAGCGGCTAAAGCGGGTCCTGGTTTTGCCAGTTTCCATTCAGAGTTTTCTATTCAACTCATGTTTATGGAACTATTCAGTGCTATTTAACCAAGCTGTTATATTGAAATAAGGAGAGAAATAAAAATAAATAAATAAACAAAATACAGTCATGGTGGGAGCTCTTAAAGCTTTCAATTTTTTTACCATAGGAGATAGCTGTAAGTGTTTTCTATAATAGGCATATTATATTTGTTGCTGTCCTCTTTGTTGCTGTGGTAACCGTTATTGTTCTGTCTCGGTAGCCTTATAATAGTACACAAGGACACCTCTCACACATTCTCATTCACTACTTTTTTGTATCAACTGACAATTATGGTATGTCATTGTATGTATGTATGCATGCATGTATGTATATATATGTATATATATGTATAAGTATATATATATATATAAATTAATAAAA
The DNA here is from genome assembly GCA_032361145.1 of Enteromius fasciolatus. NCBI lineage: Eukaryota > Metazoa > Chordata > Actinopteri > Cypriniformes > Cyprinidae > Enteromius > Enteromius fasciolatus. Next base: position 3,303,592 of record JAUMHR010000060.1, on the reverse strand, counting down.
AGTTTTGAATTGGTCTCTATGTTTAAAAAGTTGGAAATCCAATACTGCCATTTAAGACATGACAACAGTGACACCACTGGATGAGAGATGGCCATGAATGTACAGCATATCACTTTGAAATACTATCCACCGGGCATGATTGTTCATTAAATACATTATGTACATATTTAGCTACAAATCTACCAAACATCAGGTAGAAATATTTACAGCTGCCCAAAATGCCTGTACCACTACTAGATGCTAAAATAGATTTAGTAATACTTGCTATGCTAAATAATGTAATTGATTTTATACTCATATTTATAGCATAGTTTCATTTGTATTAATTACTTAGCTGACAGAAATAATGCCTTCTGATTGATAGGCTTATATTTTGAAATAAATAAAAAATAATAGTTATGATAATAATAGTTTATTTCATGTCATAAGGTACACTTTATTTTTGATATTATATTAGCTGTAAGTAACTTTAAAACTATTATTTAAATACACACGTCACCTGATTTGTCAAGTATAGGGAAGCAAATGAAACTATGTGTACCTTGCTTCAACGTACCTGTGGAACAAATAAATGTGAAATATGTTTTCAGTGGGCATTCACTATTCACTTTGCTTGAAAAAACAAACAAACAAACATGAAAACACAGTTACAACTGATTTAGTCAAGGTTTGCATCAAACAATACACTTTTTGGGAACTTTTTTGTTAATTTGTTTTGTTTTATTTTTATGAGCTTTTTATCAAATTACAAGAGAAATTATAGTAAAGTTAATATTAATAAGCCAGTTCAAAAACTTATTCTGTCAAATTGCTCGGGTATGCAGAGCATTTTGCAGATTATACAACACAAAAATCTCTTAATATACACATCCATATTCTCTGGACAACGTTTCTCATTAACTGACCTGGGAACAGCCTCTTTTCCATTTGTTTGGCAAAATATGAAACATTTTCTTAATATAGACTTGCGTCAGAAAAGCACATGTGTGTCTGATAAAAAGGTCAACTGCCTCCAGTTACAGCTGTTCTCTCCTCCTTGTGTTTACATGAAAGGTGAATTCAAAACTATTTAAACTGATTTATATAATCAGTTGTTAATTTTAGTTGTGAGCATATTAACACACTTTAACAGGATGTTCTCATTTTCCTCTTTAATGAACGTATCTGCATGTCTCTCAACTGCAGATAGCTTCACGTTACAGCTGTCATCTCAAACCTATTTCCTGACAGTTTCCGAATACACGTCCAAATTCAAATATAAGTAAGATAATAACATAAGACCCCGTTTCCAACAGGTTGCCTTTTGCTATCTCTGTCTTTCTCTTCTTAAATGTGGTGCCTGGCCAAGATTTAAAGCACTATCTGAGGAAACTGCGAAAGGTAGATTAGGTTTGTTACTCAGCTAGAGTCTGCAAGCAATCATTCTCCTTTCCCTTTCTCTCATAGACATCTAATCAGCACCTTCAATTACCCAAATAAATGAATCTGCTCCCTCTCCAGCCAGCATGAATTAAAGTTCACCATACCGTCTCAGCGAAATAAAGACCGCTCTAATTAGCCTCTGCACTCTATTTTAATTGTCAGACTGGTTGAAGATTCTGGTCTATCTGTTTATCTGAATCGTGTGAGGCAGCGTGACAGTTTCAGTGGAAAGTCAGCATTTCAATTGGTATCCTGTCGATATACAGCAGGTGACAAATGTGTTGGGCTATATTTGTATTTATATTTTTTCATACATTATTTAATTTTAATTTAATTTAATTTTCCATGTAATGATGATACACTTATAAATAAGCATGTTATTGGTGTTTATTTGTTAGTCTGGCACTGTGGAAGTGTCACTGAAATGGGAACAAATGCACTACATCAAATTCAGGGACTGTATAGTGTAATCTCTCTCCCCTGATGCAATGCGAAAATCGAACTCCTGCCACAACTGGGGATTAGCCAAGGCCAAGAGAAAATAATGATAATAATTACAATTATTGATCTCTTGTACCATGTGTGCAAACGGAGTAAACCAAGGTGTCTGCTGCTCATTCTCCTTCCTCCAGTTAGTGTTTAGAGCTTTGGTGAGTTAGATAATGTACTCTCCCAGCTGATTATTTTCAAAATGTCTTGCTTTAACTTTTTTATGTTTTGTGTTTTAAGTTAACTTTGCTGTGAGACTCTTTGACAGACAGCAAAAGCCTTTCAAAAAGTCTCTTTCTTTGTCGCCAGCAGCTTGAAGTTACTGAAATATGAATGTCACAGTGCTACAAACTGAAAAATTGAGTCATGTCTGTATAAGTGTGGTTTAGTTCAATAGACTAAAAAACCAGTCGATCAAACAAGTGAATGAATGTATGGATGAAGGAATAGTTTAGTGACATAAATAAAAATAAAAAAGTAAAATGGATTTAGGATTAGATTTAGGATTAGAGGTTTGTTCAGATTTTAAACTCACTGTATTATGAAAAGGAAAGAAAGAAAGAAATTATAATAATTCGATCTATTATCTTTTCAAGCAATAAATGAAGTAAATGAAAGACAAATAAAATAAACAAGTGATTGTCAAGGCTTAATGGCTATCCGTTTGCCATTTTGCAGGAGCATTTGTTTATCATCTTTTTCCCTGCTCAAATTCATGTGGTTGAGGAAATCCATGCCATCCGAACGCATCTGACCTTTCGCTGATGAGCTAGCTGCAGTAGCCTACTGTTTTCCGGAGCTTCCGACGAGGCGAGAGAAACGCTCAATGATCCATAATTTAGAGAGCAGGCCAAAATCAGACGAGAGGGACTGCTTTGAAAACTAAAAGACAGACAAACAAGAGTTCGCTGAACCGCAAAAAGGAAAACCACACCAAATGCCAGGCACTGGCTCAAACGCTCAGAGCCTCATCCAGCTCTGAGATGCCCAGAGCTGGAGGCATTGCCTTGCTTTCACAACAACACCATGAGGTCACAGAGTTTTGAAGCTAAAAGACACTCATTCATATCTGGAGGACACTACTCAGATATCGGAAAGCAGACCTCTTCACCCTGTCTGCCTTTATCTATCTCAGATATGAAGAACAGTCGCTTGCCTTTGGTGTTGTAATCCTAGGCATTCGCCTCTCGCATCCCAAGTGACTTTGCTGACGACATCAAGAGGAATGGTGGTAATATCGCTTGTTTGGATTCAACTCCAGCCAGGCATACATTTACTCAGCGGGAGCTGATCTACTGTGTTCGAAGCATGCGATGCTTGGTTAACCCTGCGTTCGCTTCAGGCTCTGAAGGACAGCAGCCCGAAGCCGTTTCATTCACAGGCGCGTCTACACACCTGATTGCTTCACCTTCTCTATCCTAAGTATCCATTCTGTCAAAGCGCCTCCGCTCAAGTCTTTAGCCTCGCTAATTAGCCACCAATCGCTGCATTTGATGAATAAACCGTAGCCAGCGGTTTCTTCCCCACATCATGGCTGATCAAATGTGAGTGACCTTTACTTGATTATCTGAGTCCAGCGCCCTTTGCAAAGAGAGGTAGCTGTTGTTCACAGACTCAGAGATTGTTCATCCAGTGCACTCAAGAACAAATGGGAACAACTGTTAAAATTTCTGTTTTGGTTAACTTTGTGTAATTACAATGTTTGAAGCACAGTCATAGAAAGTTAATTGAAAAGGTAAATTCCATCATTAAAATCGGAATTGTTATTTTTTCCTTCTGTGAAACAGAATTCAGATTTGTTTTTTTGTTTTTTGTTTTTTTGTTTCCCTCAGCATGCTTTAATTTGTAATTACAATGTAATTATCTGAGAAAGAGCTGGTGATATAAGGGTCCAGTTTATGTTTAAGGGTTAGTACCTATTTATTACCCAATTATTGTAGATAATATTATACTGTAAATAATATGTCTTATTTTACTATTATAAGTAGTAAGTATGTAAGTATGTTTATACTGCAAAGGACTGTAAATCTAAAAGAAAAGAAAAAAAAAACAACAACATTTAATATACATAACATGCAATAACAGAATCAAGAATTAAAAGCCACAGAATACAAATACGTTTTCATACGTCCACAGTCTAGGGCCAACGACTGAAAAAGGCTCGATCCTCTTTAGTTTTAAGATTTTTGAGAGTTCTCGGAACAAAAAGCAGTAAACAATTAGAAGACCTTTGTGATCTACCAGAGTTCATAAGCACCATATATATATATATATATATATATATATATATTACATCTGGCATTACTTTTACTGTAAATTTCAGAAATACTTATATTTATTTATACATAGTATTTAAAGTACCCATATTATGCATTTTATTTATTTATTTTTTTTAATGATCTTTCATGCAGTATGTAACACAGCTGTGAAAACAACCTTGAAAATGCTTACATCTAAAAGTGCACAGTGTATAAAGTTACTATCTCCCAATACGAGTCATTTTTGAAACAAATCCCAAGCCATTTTATGTTAATTAGCGTATTGCATTCCCACTTGTTGGTCTTTTCGCATTGGTCTGAATGAAAATGTGAATGCATTCTTCGCAACTAGGTGTGGCTTTTGGAGTGACAACAATAGCAGGTTTTGAAGTAATGCGGTACACAAAGGAACACTGCACTCACAAACACTGCTTTAGCAGACATTACAGTAGTGATGATGTGAAAATGAGACCAATCGACCAATCACAGCTAGCGTCATGCAAAGGAGGGGTTTCCAAAATTATTCTTTAATCAAGTAAGATAAAAAAATATGGAAGTATTTAATGTATTAGTTTTAATTCATGCAAAAGAAAAGTTTTTCTTCAAAGTATATCCATTTTACATATTACATATTAGTATACATGCCAATTCTCACTATTAACTAGTTGCTTGTTAGCATGCCTATCAATAACATAAAGTCTGTTTATAAATACTTGCATGACCATAATCCTTAATCCTGCCCAATACCTAAACTTAACAATTACCTTGCCAACTATTTACCATCAGCATATTATTTTTTAAAAAGTCAAAGTTAATGGTTTGTTAATAGCAGAAACTGGACCTTGTAATAAATTGTGATAAAGTAATGGTAACGTTAGCTAATGTTCATTACTGATTTGCTGATTTTACTTTCTATTTTCTCATAATTTTTTCATATATGCAAATATATGACTCGGGTAGGTCTTGATCATTTTAATTCAAGAGCTGCAGCTATATCTACAGCAGTTAATATTTTCTGAGGATGTTGTTACAGTAGGTTCATTTCTTGAGCTAGTTTGCTGGTGTTGTTTGTCACACTGATGGGACATAAAGGATCCTCACGCCTGTATCTGTGTTGCTATCTTAATAACCTTACCCTGTCCGTTCTCTCAGCTCCTATTATTCCCAACCGCATACATCACTGATCTGAGAATAACCACTTAACCATCATCTTTGTGCTTGTATAAGTACATGTTGTCCTATTGCTGCCTTTACCCATGTTATAAATCACAAGTTATTACTAATATATAGAAGCTAAGAAGAAAGACCACAAACATGTGTGTGTGGTATATATTATAACTTGTATATACGTATTGTAACTTTTTCATGATGTAAACATTGCTTTGTAATTTATCTCATTGTTACATAAACAAAGAAACAAAAGACCATTAAAGAAAACATTGTGATTTCTGGAATGATCCAGTGACTCCTCAATCATTGTGAATCTTCATTTGTTTGGAGTTGCGCCTGGTTTAATGGCATACTGCATCACTGTTTTGCGCCGTCTTGCCACAAGGTCCATTAAGTTGTTTCTATTCATTTTAAAGTAGGCAAACAGACTGGCAGCAGCACTGGCAGAGGAACAGAATAACTATTATCTGCAAGAAAAAAACATCCAAAGAGAGAGCAGACAGATACAGAAAACAGAAATAGTGTAAAAGCTGTTAGGAAACTTTTTAATAGAGGACCAAGCAGTGAAATGGTCATTCTCATGGTAACGAATCAGCTTGCCTGCACAAATTCAATAATGGCTTTAAAATAGAATACTGTAGATTCACAGTATGAACGAATAGTAAATATATTTGTCACTTTTAATTTTGTTTTGTACGCAAAGTTTTATTATTTACAATAGTGAGGCATACTTCCATATATATTGTACATAGCAAAACAGCACAACAGTTTATTGTATTAATTGCTCTTATCAATCTTTTGATTCTCATAGCTTCATAAAATTACGGTTGAACCACTGATGTCACATTGATTATTTTATCTCATTGCTGTTTCCGGACATTGATGTGTTAATTGCATTGCTGGCTATGAAGGGTCAGAGAGCTCTCAGAATACATCATAAATAACCTAATTTGTGTCCCAAAGATGATTGGATGTCTTATGAATTAATGACAGAATATATTACAGTAAAAAATGGAAATAAGACACTGCTTTCTTCTCGGTTAAAAGTCGAGTGTCACAAAATTGTGTAGCATACTGGAGTAACTGGGGTATTCTTTATAAATGTCAATTACTGTCAGTGAATTTGCATATTTATTTGGCCTGTCTGCCATTTTTATGTATTGATTTGATAAATAATGGCGAACGGGTCAGCCGCCCCCCCAGGGAGTAATTCAATGTAGAACCGCCACTGTTGATAAATAAAAAATTATAATAATTGTTAGAGACATTATTTATTTATGCAAAGCCATACTGTACATAATAATAATACTATTAATCATGCTTTTTGTTTTGTTTTGTTTTTTGGACATGGAAGGGAAAATCTAAATTGTTTTGGAGCCATTACTTCACCTTCTTGATATGATTATGCTAGTTTTTGTCCCAGAAACATTAATTCACTGCATATAGACTTAACAGCTATGTGGAACAAACCAGAATGGTGTCATTCTGATTTCAGTCTGATTTACCACTTTGACTAAGTACTCAATGTATTTATTTATTTTTATACTTTATCTCAGCTATTCAGAGAAGAGCACGATCTTCTTGTTGTTTCATCAGAGGTTCCATGTTCCTCTACGATGACAGACTCGATGCTTGCCTCTTTCTGGGAGGCTTCAGAGCTTCAGCGTGATATAAATACCCTTTTTTTTTGCTTCTTCATGAGGAGCCTGTCTCTACCTGGGTCTACAAAGGCAGAAACAATTCTCTTTCAGAGTCAGTTCGCCATGAATCGGAATCTGCATTCAGCCGGCTACACCAGTGTTTAAATGTCCTAAAAGTGCTGTAGCAGGAGCTGTTATCTGTAGCGGGAAATCTGTTATTTCCTCACGATGCCTGAAGCTGAGAGAAGTCCTCCTCTGGAGCCACCAGAGTTTGTTCGCCTGAGATGTGTATCAGTGTGTAAACTCACACTAACACTTCCACTAACTGCTACCTTGTTTAATAAACTTGTCGCAGAGGACAGGTCTGAAAAAACACAAACGCTCTGAGTTTGTTTCTCTTATTGCTATTCATTCTTCCTCTCTTCAGCCTATTGTTGTTTAGCATAGTGTTTGTAGGAACAGCAGTGTGGGTGTCTCTGCAAGGGCCGTCGAGTTGTGAGAGCTCTCTTTGCATCTTAATGTCCTTGCTTTCAATAAATGACCGGAGAGAGCAGCACAGCGGTGCGACTGAAACAAAAAGCATCATTTTGTATTGTATGGAAGTTTGTCCTCGTTCCAGCTGTGCATTGAGAATTACGGCTCATTGGCTCCCCCTGTTGAATGGATAGAGATGCACAGGTACTGTAGAGTAGTTGATCAACTCTTCAAAACCATATACATTTGTCGGGGCTTTGCATTGTTTTACTTTTACTGTTATTTTTAGCAATAACTTGAATCACGTAAGTTAAAGTATAACCAAAGTGTTATTATAAGTGTAACCATATAACTAAAAAAAAATTATTAAATATTTAATTAAAGTTTTAATTTACCATTTAAAAATTAAACAGTAAATAACAGTGGGTGTCCACATTTTTTAACAAGTAGTATGCATTATATTTTACTTTATGCTGTATGTATAATTTATTGACTTGATTTAATAATGTTAACAACAATTATAATATTTAATAAAGTTAAGGTGGCAAACAAAATGTTACTTTTACTCACAAAATGTAAGTAAACAGGAATGTGCACATTCTTTTCACCATATTTGTACTCCAATGTTCTGCATTTTAACTACATTTTAATGTTTATATGAATGTCTCTGAAGTGCAAGTTTGTGATTATATAAAAAAAACAGGAAGAAAAAAAACATTCATTGTGTAATAATTTTGAATGACAAGCCAAAACCCTTCAGTGTCTGACTGGGTCAATGATCCTCTTGATGGGAAGGAGACAGTGAGAGATTACACATCAGAGCGATGTTTGCCAGGAGAAATGTGTTTGCTGTTCATGCAAGGCGTATTTTAGAAATGCCAACCTGATCTCACGGCAATTAGTACATAATTTATGAGGTGGCTAATTCGTACAAATTCGTAAGACCTCACTCATATGAATTCAAATGATTTAGAAGAAATCGTACCTATTTTACAAGTAGTCAATTCATATGAATTTGTGCGAATGATCTAAACCTAACCCGCCCCTAAACCTACCTGTAACAGGGTTTCAGACAAATCGTACAAAATTAATACAAATAAGCACGAATTTGGCACCTTGTACGAATGCGTATGAATTGGTCGTGAGACTGTGAAATGCTGAGGCTAGTCAAAAGTACCAGCACTTTTTAACACAGTTTAACACACAGAACCACACTTGCTGATTCAAATTTGCGTTTTCTGTAATTACATCTCCAAAAATACCTCCTCAACTAATTACATTATAGAAGGAGGTGAGAAATTTGTCTTCTATATTTATCTTATTGGTTTTATCTTTTAATTACACATTTGATCACAATTGTGAGACTAATCTACGCGATTTCCATTTGGATCATTCGAAACGCTGGACCATTTCCGAACGACTTGTAAAGCCCATTGGCATGCAGATATTCAGCATGTTTTCTGAGAGACTGAAATGCATGTTGAGAAGATGGAGAAAGAACAACCTTCACATCAAAGCAAAGAGGATATTGCTGGGAGCCGATGCACTGAGCTCCACACACATGAGAAATATCGTCTAGGTTACATATGTAACCCCCGTTCCCTGATGGAGGGAACGGAGACGTTATGTCGGAACGACAGATTGGG
>JAUMHR010000060.1:3268135-3289494 GCA_032361145.1 Enteromius fasciolatus | reverse complement strand
AGGAATGGGATGGCACTTCAGTTCATAGAATGAGTAAAGGCAGGTGAGCGAATACTTTTGGTAATATAGTGTATCTACCCTTCCCATTTATTTAGGAATACATTTTGGGTAGGGTTAGGTTTAGGGGTAGGGATTAGAATTAGTGTTGATCCAGGGTTGTGTATTACTTGGCAAAATCAAGGAGCAAATCAAATTGTTGCAAAGCAGCTTCACAGAAAACTACAATTTAGGAGCAATGTCTATTAAGTCTTTGCATCACCAGCAGATGGCAGTCCTGCTCTGTTTGCTTTTGAACTGGGCAAAATCATCATTGACCTTTTGCATTACTGGGCTTAGAGATCATTGGTCTTCAAGCCTGTTCCTGCGGATACACTCTGCAGAGATTAGCTAGTAGCCTAATCAAACGCACCCGAACCAGCTAATCAAGATGTTCAGGATGTTGACAGATGACTGCAGGGCAAGTTTATAGAAGAAGGTTGGAAATTAATTTTGCAGGACAGTAGGTCCCCAAGAGCAGGGTTGAAGATGCACAAAATGCTTGTTCTTATACAGATTCATTTAAATTAATTAATTAATTAATTAATTAATCAATTAGAGCTTACTTATTTTATTTCTTTTTTTTATTTTTGGGTAGTGTATATTTCAGCATTAAAAAATAATAATAATGATGATAATAATAATAATAATAAAAAACAAAACAAGAAACAGCATATTACCATGATTTGTGAAGGATCATCTGACACTGAAGACAAGAGTAACGATGTCGAAAATGTAGCTTCGCCATTACAGTAAATTATATTTTAAAAATATATTATACAATAGCAGTCAAGCAAAAATAATGATATTTTCTTTGTTGTTTTTATTGTTTACAGCATGGAGGAAAAAAATATTAATTTAAAAATTTTTTTTTTAAAAAATCAGCATTTAAAATGTATTCCAACATGTCTCACATTATAATTAGTGCTGACAATCGAGATTAATCACATTCAAAAATAGATGTTTCTGTTTACATAATGTGTGTGTATGTGTGTTTTGTACATTTTGTAAATAATTTATATTTCTTAACAGATACATTTTAAAAATAGCTCAATAGCTCAAATAGTGATAATAATAATTTTACCACCTGTGATTGACGATCAACTAACAAAATTACTGTGTGATCTCATCAGACTGGGCCACATGCCAAAGTAATGGCAGCTGTCTTTTTTGTGGCCAAATTCTCAAAGTAGAAGACATTGTACACATGTCCTGACCACAGTGCTGTTCACCAGTACAACTAAACATACAGTAAGTAAACCACCTTGACATTGCCAGTAAAAATCAGAATTCTAAGAGCTACTCTGAGGCCATCCACCATGAGATTTTCCCAAGACTTCCTACTCTGTCACTGCCAATTAGTATAATCTTTTCGCAGTGGATAAGTCCTGTAAGGAAAGCTGAGTAACAGGTGCCACCGATGGTCTGGTTTACTATGACTCACACGCTCAATTTGTTTAAAGCTTGGAAACTCATGATGACAAAACAGCTACCTCATGCTAACATGCTGGTCCTTTATGTCAAGTCAAAGAATCTTAGAGTTCATATAATATAATCCAACTAGTCACTTTTGCTGGACTACCCCACTGCTGTCAAGGTGCCAGGGAGAGCGAGAGGGCTTTTCTGTTTGCCCCCCCGCACTCCCTCCTTCCCTCCTTGGTGGAGCCGAAGTGGACACGGCTCCAGTCGAGGAGACGAGAAGAATTTGGAATCACAAGGAAATCTCTGGGGTCTGGGCCTAGCGGACAGACACCAACTCCAAAGTGTCAGCATGGGGGCGTCCTATGGCAAGAAAGTAAGTAGGTTTTTGTCATTTTTGTTAAGCAGTTTAAGTAACTGGGTTAGTATTGAGTGGGTGACACAGGCCAAGGACTGTTTTAAATATGATGTGCGTCTTAAAAGATTCTTATGTTTACATCAGAATCATCACCAGTTCATCATCAGAAACATTCAGAGTCTTTAAACCATGTTAACGTGTACAGAAGCACCTTTTTAAACTATGATTATTCATGTTTTTTTAAGAAGATATGCTTACTGTATTAGTTATTTAAATTGACACTTCTTTAAAATACCAGTTGATTGCATTATATGAACGTGGATCCCTGTTGACATTTTACATCACACACCTTCTATAATTATAATTTAGTACAGTTTAAAACACCATTGCCCTAGTTTCCACAAGTTTCATATTTACCCAAAAGTCCATTGTTGGTGTTTTGAATGTCTGGGCAACATTCAGTGAGGTATTGGAGTAGTAAAACTGACAAATATTTGAACTATGGGGAGGATTGCATGCTGGGACGGTGTGGATGGAGGGTGTGGTGATGACTGAAGTCAACTCATTGCTCAGTTCTGCTAGTGACAGCTGACAGCTGTTGTTGAGAGGGTTACTGGAGGATTATAGGATACAGGAGCCTCTTCTGATTACCTGTGTCTGAGCCATTTGCTTGTACAATCAAGTGTCAGATTTATCAGGGTGAGGAGTCACAGTCAGAATTAAACCAACCTTTTATTCACTTCATTGATAAGGAACTGTGCAACAATAATTGTTCCATACTGTATAAGATTAGCTAGATGAACACTTGTTTTGTAAATTAGCACTGTATTGGACAATAAGCATCCAGGACCATAACTACCTGTTTTCTTGTAAAAACAATTGTAGGTGTGTTGTGTCTGTGTGTGGGTGTTTCTTAAACTTTGGCTAGTAATATGTTTCTAGGATTAATTTTTTTGTTCTTTCATTCATTAGTCAGTTTGTTTCTTTATTTAATTCATTCATTCATTTAAAAGAGACTTTATCAATATAATTTAGAATTTAGTATTTGAGTTATTTTCGCGTACACTGTAAAAAATTACTCTGGGGGATGTTAAAAATAACCCATGAAAATCAGTTATATTTTACTCAACTATATTAGTTAGCAAGTACAATATATAATAATGGGTTAATTCTACCTACAGTTGTTTACAGTAACATCTGCAACACTAAAAGATTAAGTAATATATACCCCAAAATATTAGTTGTGACACCACAAAGTGTGCATGCGTCAACGTCCAGGAGGGAATCATGGGATTGCATCATTTGAGTTCTGTGGCAGTGGCGGGACGACGATGTGCCAAACTACAGGTACGTTTTATTTGAAACATGATGATATCATAATTAATGCAAATGTTAAGATCTACAAAAGATTTCTTTGGTGCGCTTCTGTGTTATGTTGTCGGCGCCACAGCCGTAATGACAGTTTGACTGTTAGAAATCATGGTCGGTCAAATTAGATTTGAAAGTGGAGAACACTGTCCAGTAATAACACCTGCAAATGTGCGTAAAAATCAACATTGGTTTTTAAAATATATTAGCTGACATTAGTTTTATGTATGTGGCTAAGTGAAATGTTTAGCGAATCAGCAGCGTGCGCATGATTAAGCGAGCATGCAAGAGAGAGACGGTTAATGTGCTGAAAACAGAGAGGGGTAAAGTTAAAGGAACACTCCACTTTTTTTGGAAATGGGCTCATTTTCCAACATCCCTAGAGTAATACAGATGTGTTTTAGCGTTTTTGAATCCGTTCAGCCGATCGCCGGGTCTGGTGGTCCCAAAATTAGCATAGCTTAGCATAAATCATTGAATCCGATTAGACCATTAGCGTTGCACTATAAAATGACTAAAGAGTTTCGATATTTAAAAATTTATTTAAACCTATTTAAAACTTGACTCTTCTGTAGTCGCATTGTGTACTAAGACTGGCGGAAAATGCAAGTTGTGATTTTAGGCTGATGTGACTAGGAACTAAACTCTCGTTCCGGCGTAATATCATTGAGCCTGCTTCACTCGTGGTACGGCAGCAAAATTCCTTGATTATTAATTGTGATTATTACACAACTTTGCATTTTCCGCCAGTCTTAGTACAAACATTTAATGTGGAAAAAACAAAAAAAAAAAACGAAAAAAAAAACCCCGTTCCAACTGTTATGGTAAAATAATTTGCAAACAAGTCTGATATTATATCAACATGTAAGCCCCCAAGTTAATCTTTAGCATACATGTATCTTATAGCAATTAATGTTAGCATGCTGTTGTGATGAAACCATCAAACAGTAAAAGATAGAATTATGTTGTCTTAACTCACTTTCATACTTTTTATGTGATCTTAAAAACATAAGTTTGTTTGGTTTTGATATATCTTCTGCCAATTCACTTTGAGTTTTCACATGGATCTTTTTATGAATTATAACTTTATTTATTATAACTATAATAATAAATAAATATATTTTCATTTTCATGTTTTGAAGATAAACAAAAGGGTTCTTATTTTATAAAACAACATGAGAGTGAGTAAATGATGACAGTGTTCAATTTCAGTTGAGCTAACTCTTTAAGAATTACATGTGTGAGGATTAATTATGCCCGATATTATGGGGGATTAGTTCAGATTATTTAATTGGAGTATATCATGGCCCACTTTAATAAAATAGACATTGACAAAAATTTAGAATGGCATCATGCTAGTAATGTAATTGTACAAAATCAAACAAAACATGTTAATATTGCTTAAACTAATGTTAAAAATTAACAAATTATTTATGTTCTTCATGTTTTTCTTTCTTACAGGAGGATGAACTTGAGGGCCACACAAAGCAAATAATGAAGGTGTTGGTGATGCATGATCTCACAGCTGAGGAGGACCCAGCCTCTCATTTCTAGTGTTGTAACTTTTGAGCACAAATGACATCAAATTACAGTTTCTTATTGTTTGAAATGAAAAAAATGTGAGACAGAATTTAAGAATAGTTTTTCTTGGTGCATATTCTGACATGCATGAAGATTGGTTTATTTTTTTAATGGGAAACTTTTAAGAGGTTTTATGTAAAATGAGTGAATAAAACTGTATTTCATTTGAAATTGATTGTAAGGGAGGGCCCGTTTGTACATACATTTTAAAGATGAAATGTTTGTTATTTGGTCAATAAAAAGTAACTAATTCAATATTCTGTGTCTGACCATTTTTAGGTAAATTTAACTTTCCTGAATAAATAATAATTATTCCCATTGGGTTATTATTATTATAAATAGTAATTTAATAAATTAACTGTTGCCTACTAAATTCGAGTTAATATTACTCAGTTTTAATGGGTAATTAATTGTGTAATGTATTAAAAATTAAATAATAAAATGTGTGTATACTATGTGTATGTATTCGTTATTTATGAATGCAAACACATGCATGCATATATTTAAGAAAACAATATATATATAGGAATATACGTATATAAATGTATTTTCATGGAAATATTGCTGTATGTATGTATGTGTATGTACATATACATAATATATATTTACAGTACACATATATATATATATTATATAAACAACAAAAAGAGTTTAATTTGGATGTGATTAATCATGATTAATCTTTTGACAACACTAAAAAGTGTGTAATGTATAATAATAATAATACACATTCATAATATGGTACACAATAATAATAATAATAGTAATAATAATACACAATGTTAATAAAAATTTTAAAAAAACTACCAATGACCTTGCAAATTGCTCTCCAGGACAAAGAAGTCTTACATGCCAATTCAGCATACTGTATTTGCTCAAAATATGTACTATATAATTTTAAGGTCACGTCCATCACATTTCTTTTTAACGTGGTGGATCACCCTGCCTTAAAACTTATATCTCAAGTAAAATGAAACGACGACGCCGCATGAGCAGATTGTTGTTTCAATAGTCCAGCAGTTATTGGAATGTGAGTTCTTCAAAACTGAGGTGCAGTACAGAAAGCAGTGCTCAGTAAGAGAGCTGAAAATGTCAGCATGTCAGAGCTGTAATTTCATCCTCTCTGCCAGCTTCCGGGCCACTTGGCATGAGCTGAATACCTCGACTAGACCCCACAGTTATAGACCCTCGCATCACAAGACCCCTCTTTCACTTTTTCAAATCAGCTGACGAACTGAGGCCTAACTTTAAGGGAAACCATCCAAACGCAGTGCCATGATCTGCTTTGTTGTGTCTGGTTAACTCAATTGTTTTCATTAAAACTTTTATCCATGTTCATCCTGTTTCACTGGAGCATGTATCTCCGCTGTGGCATTTCATGCATGGGTGAGACGAGACGCACCTGCACAAAGCTCACTCAGTCACGAGTGAATATGGAATGACTGTTTTCAATTCAAGCTACCCTTGGCAGTGTTTGCAATGGCATACTACCACACTACTAGCACTACCATGTGTCTGTGCAAAAGTATGTGCATTTATGCATGGGATACTTAGTTTACCTATTAAAGTAGCCAAAACGGTATACAAAAAATATGATGCATACAGGATGAGCATATCTGCTCCTAAATGATAATAAATAACAACAAAGCTGATCTAGGATCAGGGCTATTGCAGCTACATCAGCCAGCTCCTGAGCAGAGCACATGCATGTGATTGCCCTACTGCTAAATGGGATGTCAAGTTGTGCTAATGCCTCCTGTGCCAGAGACCTACTGAGGAAGATTAGACCAATCAGACAAAATCCTTTCTAAATGATCCAAGAGTTGAGCTAAAAATAATTACACGCTCTGGGAAGGAATTTACCTCTGAAAGAACAGGTGTTTATGTTCTACATGGGCAGTTCCTGATTTATAGAAAGGTTATCTGAGACAGCACCAATCTTTAAAGCTTTCAAAGTGTTATTTACTGTTTTTATAATCAACAGACTAATGTGGTGTTGTGGGATTTTTGTTTTATGTATTTATTTATTTATTTTTATGTCATTTTTGTGATGTTGGACTGACATCTAGTGGTGTAGATGCCCTACAAATACACTGTATTAGGCCGTCGTGGCCTAATGGATAGGGAGTTGGACTTGTAACCCAAAGGTTGTGGGTTCCAGTGAGTCCCAGGTCTGGCAGGGATTGTGGGTGGGGTTAGTGAATAACCAGCGCTCTCTTCACGACTGAGGTGAGAGTCGCACGACTCGCACCGTTCCCCCAACTGCTGCAGCAATGGCTGCCCACTGCTCCAGGTGTGTGTTCACAGTGTGTGTGTCCACTTCTCACTGCTGTGTGTGTGCACTTGGATGGGTTAAATGCAGAGCACAAATTCCTAGTATGGGAAACCATAGCTGCCCACAATTCCTATTTTTCACCATTGATTAATTTATTCCACAGTTAAGACAGACAGACAGGAGTCAATGAGGCAATCTTACAATAACTAACTAATATAGTGCTGTCAAACAATATATTGCATCCAAAAGAATAGTGCTTTGTTTATATAATATGTGTGTGCGTGATGTATATATTTATTCTGTATATACATACATGCATGTATATGTAAATGTAAAAAAAAAAATCATGTTTATTTTTTTTATATTTGTGTATATTGAAATAAATGTATACAGGGACATATTTTCAAAATATATACTTATTTGTATGTTATTATAAATAGATAATAAACAAACAGTGTATGCACACATATATTATGTAAACAAAAACTTTTATTTTGGATGTGATCAATCACAATAAATCATTTGACAGCACTGATGTTTTAATATGGATCCTTAATATATGTATTATTAGATTCGTAGTTTCATTTATGCATCTCTATAGATTTTATTATGAAAGATGGATCTTAGATGGTTAACTATACTGAAACTATACTTACTTAGACTTATCTTCTGGTTGGCTAATGTCAGACATTGAATGAGTATGAGCAAAAGTGGGTCAGATTCAAAGTAAGATGGGTGCAGACACCAGAATGTATAAGAACCCTGGAGACGAGTAACTGAACCTGTCCACGGTGCACTTCAGCCTGGGCAACAAATGAGTCTCTGATCAATGGACTTTAAACAGGACTTTTAAAGCAGAAATCCCTTTCTCCTTCTCTCTCTCACTGTCTCTCTCTTTCAGGTCTCATTTCACTCCATTAACAGAAAAAAATCTCTCTGAAATAAGAAACAACACTTTAATTTGAAGGCTAAATTGTGGGCTGTAGGTAGAGATAGAGGCTAATCTGAGACTCTGGAATGTTGAAGTTACAGAATGACTGCTTGGATGTTTGCTTGTACACTAGACATTTTGTTTCACTGAATTAGACTTCATTTTCTGCTATTTATGGAATGTAAAAATCACTGATACCAAGAATGAATTTGATTGTTTGTTTGTTTCTGTGTAGAAAATATACAACAAAATGCGCTGCATGTGTCTGCTGTTCTTTGCTCTAAACTTTTTGTTAAACTGTATGCCAAATGAAGAATTTTTTACAAATGCAAAAAAAAAAGGAGGAAAAAGGTTCGCCGCTCATCATGAAACTTTAAACCAGAGGAATTTAATATAGTTTGTTTAGTATAGGATGTGGAAGTTGTTATATTTGACAGGAAATAAGAGAAAGGCTAATATAATACATGAATAAAAACTAAACTAAAAAAATTAAGATCTTAAAGAAAGCTAGAACAATTTAATTTTGTGTAACATTTTTTACATGAAACATGATAAATTGCATGATCTCTACAACATCTGGTTTATGAACATGTTTTTAATGAAAATAACGTTTCATATGATTTAATGACTTTTTATTGCACTGAGAAATTCCAGGAGACGGATATATTTAATAAAATAGTATTGTTTATTTAAAATTAAAACTGTTCTAAGTTGTATTATTAAATGTTTCATACCTCATATTAATAATAAGCATGTGTGCCCTATTAGATTCAGCTTGCTGTGTTTCAGCCATTTTCATTTTTTACTTTCATTATTTTAGTTTTGACCTAATCTTCAATCGGTCCCACCGCATCTGATCAACAGCTGATCAAAATCAGTAATGATTGCATGCATGAGTTAAATATTTTGCTTTATTAAAATCCCTAGAGCTATGTAGTTTGTAATTGAAAGGGTTGTGACTCACTGAGAGCTTAAATAGCAGAACTGTATGAATCTGATTTATTATATAAAAAAATGTGTTTTTCTCCAAAAATATTTGATGACTCACAGTGCAGTTTTGTTGTTGTTGCTGTTGTTGTTCTTATAGTAAAGGTAGAGAACTAAAAGGTATGGATTTGTGCCATAATATAAACTGAGCATGTGAGAATATGTTCTGCTCTATTTGTAGGACTGTGTTCCCCACCAGGTGGCACAATAAGTTCAAATTTGAAAATACCTTTGACAACAAACTCTTTTTTAAAACGGGTCCTTTTTGACAAATTTGTATTAAAGAGTCGTTTACTGACAGATGAATTTAAAGACGCTAATTTTCTGCAAACGTTTTAAAACTGTAGCACGTAACTGTAGCATCATTTTGGAGAGTATCCACTGGATGTAAATATGCACTGCTCTGTCAACCGTGACATAAAAGGAATGTGCTGTTTTCAACCAAATCAAAGCATAAATACATATAGAAATCATTTTTTTGGCTGACATAGACCAGCGTACGCATTTTGAGTCCAGCAGATACTCTAATTTGTTCCTTTTTAGGCACCCACACTAAATATACAGTATATATATATATATATATATATACTGTATATTTATATATATTGTCTGCAATTTCACTAATCAAAAGCATCATTTTGCCGAACTGCTACTTTAGAATAGATATTTTCAAACCTGCACTGGGTTGTTATGAGTTTAATGAGCATTGATTGCACAAGGATGAACGTATTCTAGTTATAAGTGCAGTTATGCACACATTTACTACAGAACCTGATTTTGCTGAGTTCGACATGTCCCTGGGTCAACATCTTTGTTGACCTGGAACAACATTGTGATTAGCCAATCATATTGGCTTGAACCAGTTTATAGTTTTTGTGAAGTTTAGGCTTACAATCAGTGTTACATGGCTTTCAGTCATCGATCATTAAATATGATATTAGGGATTACTCATGGGTAAGGTTAGGTTTAGCTGTAGAGATATGGTCAAAACTAAAATTTTAGATTCAAAAGTTGTTCCGGGGTTAACAATAAAATTTGACCCAGGAACACGTTGAACTCAGCAAAATCAGGACGCACATTTTACTACACCCATACACTTATTTAATATAATGGCCCCAAGCAGACCACCATTTATTACCATTTCCACCTGCTTTGATCTCAACAGGAAACCAGAAGATGGACTCTGATCTTGTGCAGTTTACCAGGTCTTAGCTGCCAATAAAACACATAATGACCATTAGGGGAAGGGAAAATGGTTAACTGTGTAAGTAAATAATCCTTTAGGGATCCCCAAATGTCTGTTTAATTGCAACATTTAGATTGAGATTCAGGCCCAGGCAATGGATCAAGACCACAGAAATCTGCAGAACTGTGTCACATGTAGTAAACAGAATACTAAAGTATTAAACAATGCTTTATCATAGATAAAAACATTCTGTATCAGTTTTTGTCTGGGTGCCGCAGCAGGTCCTTGCAGAAGACTGGAGCGTTGATCCATGTCCATGTTCTCTAGTAGGTTCCGCAGATAATTAGCAGGCTGTCTCTCCCCTTCGTGGCCTCTGCTAATTGTTTGTGTTGTCTGGGAAACCTGAGAACCCTCAGCTTGAAACCAGAGCGGCAAAGCAGGGCCAAAATCTATTAAAAACACCCTTTTTGTTTGTGACTTATGCGTGAGGATGCAATATCACTTTCCAGTACACTGGTACAGGGGCGCATTCTGAGTAGCATAAATAAAACATGAGAGATCAGAACGGGCCACAAGCAGAAAGGTCAAACGATCACTTTGGCCAGTAACTGGACACTACAGGTGAGGCGCCGTGGCATCCAGCCCATCTTGGCAGACAATAGTGCATTCTAGAGGAGGCCACGCTTGGCTCTCCTCAAGGTTTAGTGATGCCAGATTGCTTTGGCTGTGGCCTATATTCTGTCCCTTGTGATAGACGAGAGCACAACTTTGATTTCTGAGAGCTTTTTGTTCTTCTCCGCATTACTGAATTACAGATGCATCTCAAAAAACTGGAAAATCATGAAAATGGTTATTATTTTTCTTGTATCTCACTTCAAAAATGTAAACTTTCATACAGGTGCATCTCAATAAATTAGAATGTTGTGGAGAAGTTGATTTATTTCAGTAATTAAACTCAAATTGTGAAACCTATGTATTAAATAAATTCAGTACACACAGAATGAAGTAGTTTAAGTCTTTGGTGCTTTTAGTTTTGATGATTTAGGCTCACATTTAACAAAAACCCACCAAATCACTATCTTAACAAATGTGAATATGAGGACATTGCAGTCAGCTAATCAACTCAAGACATCTGCAAAGGTTTCCTGAAGCTGGCTGTTCTCAGAGTGCTTTATCCAAGCATGTTAACAGAAAGTTGAGTGGAAGAAAAAGATGCACAAGCAACCAAGAGAATCACAGCCTTATGAATTCGGGTGAACTTCACAAGGAATGGACTGAGTCTGGGGTCAAGGCATCAACAGCCACCATACACAAACGTGTCAAGGAATTTGGCTACAGTCTTATTGCTCTTGTTAAACCACTCTTGAACCACAGACAACGTCAGAGGCATCTTATCTGGGCTGAGAAAAATAACTGGTCTGTTGTCCATTGGTCCCGAGTCCTCTTTTCAGATGAGAGCACATATTGTATTTTATCTGGAACCCAATTCATCTGCTGTTGTTGCACACCTCTTCCAAGCGGGCCAGGGCCAGCTAAACGTACCGCACCCGGGCACGTTTCGGAGCACTCACACTAGTCAAACGAACCGCGCTTTGGTGGTCAAACACACTCGGGCATGGTTCAAACTACTTAGTGTGAGTACACCCTTAGCCGCACTATAATGACGTAAGCGTGCTCCGGCATGCTTGCAGAAATCATATGTGAGTGCAGGCCAGCGGGGGAGTGGGGAGGGGGGACAATCGCACTCTGGCCCAGTTCACGGCAACTATGCCTAGTGTGAGTACACCCTTAGAGAATCTCTTTTCTGGAGGGTGTCAATGATTTTCTTTTGGACCATTGTTGAGGCCAATAATGACCACATTATTGAGGTTTCAAAGAGCAAACGATGAAATTAATACCGAAAACCAGAAAATAATACTGTAGAGATTGTCATTTAATAAAATTCAAATGTATTTTTATATTTTAAGATATGAGATTGAGTTTTATTTATTCTATTTTCATGAGCTGTATGCTCGAATCATCATCAAATAAATAAATAAAGTTTTATGAAAGTAAATAAACGTTATATATATATATATATATATATATTAAAATTAGATAATAAGTGTTTTATTTTCATTTATTTCATTTTCAATGATTTAATTAATTATTATCTTTTAGTTAACCTCACAACCCCTTGCAGTTCTTTACATACGGTAAAGCGGTCAACCAACTTCATGAACATAAAAATTATTCATTAATATATATATTAGGTGAAAAAATTTGGATGAATTACAGTACACATTTTAGTCTGTTACTGATTACAAATTCCATGACAAAAATAGTAGTTAGTTTAGATAACAATTTTAGATAACTTTCGACCTAACATGTTCATCCTATTAATTTAAACAGGGAAATCTTGTACCATATTGATATTACAAAAAATACAAAGATTAATAAAATATATTCCATTCATTGTTATAAACAACATGAAGTTCATTAGATGTGACATTACTTCACGTTTTTTTTAAGCTGATGCTTGTGTGTGTATCTGTGTGTGTGTGTTTGTAATTATTATGATTATCTTATGATTATGATTATGATTAATGATTATATTTTAATTAACCTCACAACCCCCTGCAGTTCTTTACAAATGATAAAAAAAAAATAAAAAATGCAAATTCAAAATTATTTATAAATATATATATATATATATTAGGTGAAAGAGGTTCAGATAAAAAAAAAAAAGGTAATGCCTTCATTATGTCACAAACCACGCCTCTATGGCCACCAGAGGGAACTCTCACCAGAGTACTAACCTTCTATCGGTCTGCAAATCTCATAATGTCCATACCTAGGGCTAATCACCAGCCCAAGTGTTCCTCATCAGCATCCCCTTTATAAACTATTCTCCCGGACTGGTTAGATGTGAAGTCTCGTTGGCCCCGGCTACATTTCTGAGCATTCTCTATTGCGATTCCCCTTTCTGTGTATTACCCTGGACTGTTGACTCTTTTACGATTGTTTGCTGCCTGCCTTGACTATTCTGCCTGGTATTTGACTACGATTCTGTCTTGTCTGCATTGCTCTGTTTTCTGTATTACTGCCTGTCGACCGTGATTAAGGATAACCCCAAATGCATCTGAATGCTTCTGACTCCTCATTACACATTACATGTAAATAAGAAATGTGAAACATGAAATTGTGAGTTTTAAAGTGTTTGAAAAATAAAAGACTTCAAAACAGATAATAATGCTTGCTCGAATAGCCGACTGAGTAATAATTGAAAAAAAGTCCTGTATAGCAACCTGATTAGTGACTGGTCTTTGGGCAACTGTATATAAGTGATAGGTTATTATAGACATACCATTGTAAAATATGGTCATTTAAAATATGACAAAGATGAATTGGGCAAAATTAGTAAATTGAAAATGGAATATTACTATTGTGTGATTCAAAAATATATGTGCACATACATTTTAAATTCATTCTGTAGTATTTTCAGCACATTTACTGTACGTCAGACAAGTTCACTTCTCCAGTTAACACACCCAGCAGGCACCTTGATTTTAATCCTTATCATGCCCTCACTCCTATAATGTCCCATGCTGTTTTGTTCGTTTACGGTTCTAGAGATTTTGTGTAATGTTTGGCATTTAATTGGCTTATTTCTCCCTGCATTGTCTGAATAATCACAGGCACACTGACACATATTGACTGCCTTTAGAAACATTTCACCGCAGAATCAAGATATATGAAGCCCAGTTCCACAGCTTAATGGACTGAGGGCCATTCCATATTTAAGGGAGAGCATTCAGTGCTGAATAAATTCATATCTCATTCATACTATTAAACTCCACTCTTCCATTCACGGAACACTCCAAATATGGATTGACTCTTAGTGAGCATAAGCTTATTTCAACCTGATTCCATTGTTACTTGAGGAGGCTTTCCATCTCTCAGCCTCTAAGTAAGTCTTTGTTGATTATAATACTATTTAAAACCTCTCTCCCAATGAGAGGAAACAAATCCCCTTTAAATACAAGCAAATTAATTACATCTCAATAAAGCTTCCTTTTTATGTCAGGCCTGAGGGCTCATTCAGAGGAAAATTACATTCATATTTGTGCAGGTGAACAAAAATCCACTGTTGGTTTTGTTTGCTAAGGGTGTGTAAAGAACAGTTAAGAGAAATAATTGGACACACAGGATTGAAGACTGAAATTAAAGAGATTTGTTTCTTCCTCAAGACCTCCATGTCTTTACTGTGAACGATGAGACACTGAGGCTCTTGTGAAGACACCAAGCCTGAGCAGGCCTCTCCTAGCAACTGCAGCAACAATATCCATTCATTCAGCCAGAGTGTTCTGCTTCGAATATAGTTCAGAAAAGAGCCAGAGTCCTTTTTGCATTTCGTTTTATTCGTTGTAGAAAAGCTAGGTGATGCACACTTAAAAGAAGAGAGGTTTTGTGCTCTCAGTGATGATTCTCCAAACTTTTACCCATGTGCTTTCATGCACAGTGAGTATAAATAATGGGGTTATGAAAATGGTTTGACTTGAAAGCAGTGGTTATTTTGTTGCAATTTTAGAAAGCGCCTCAAATCAAAACTCAATGCTTGTATACCGATTGTTCATGCAAAAAAAACGAAAGCATGTCCTCATTTACTCACCCTTATTGTTCAAACTCACAAGACGTATGTTTACCTTTGAAACTCAATGAAGATATTTCAATTAAATATGCAATAGCTGTCCCTCCACTACAATTTAGTCATTGATCAACATGTAGACTTCAGAAGATGGGGAATAACTTTTAAATTCACTTGGATTGTTTTTTATAATCTTTATACAATTTTTGAAGCTTCGAATTTTGGTTGAAATTATTATTTTTTTAATAGCAAAAATGTCAAATTATCATGCTTTAAGATGATCAAAGGTCTTTTGCAGGTTGGGCCATTTTTAGAAACTGGTTCTAAAAGATATTGATGTGTTTTAAGGAATGACACAACAAGAGAACCACTTTACTTTGGTAATGATATCAAATTTAAATGAGACATGAGAATTAGAATAACATTTCATATCAAATATTTCCTCACACAAACCCATTTAATACTGTGTGCTAGTCATGCTGACTATGTATGGTGATGTTATACTTATTTTGTTTCTCAATTTCTCAATGATTGAATGCTATGGAAAGACCCTACACTTTGGTTTTGTTGTTTATCAAAGTGTTGCATGAACATTCTTCTAAACATCTCATTTTGTGTGGTAAATATATATTTATAATCTACTTATTGTGTTCATGTTTTATTGCCAAATACTTTCTGCTATTGAGGTGGGATATGGGTATGGTTAGGGACAGATTTAATGGTATGGGTAGGTTTAAGGGTGGGTTAAGTTGTAAGGGATGGGTCAACAATTATAAATGTAATTGCACAAATTAATTACAGTTCTGTTTGCATGCAGGTATTTTATATAAAAAAAAACAATTTGTACACACAAACATTTATGTACACAGTAAGCACATTACACAATAAGTTTAAATGTAGTAGGTACTATATAGTAGTCATCAAGAAAAAATGTTTCTTTGCTGACCGTAAGATGCTGCCTTTCAAAACAGTCCTGGAGGCACCCCTGCCCTGCACATTTTTTATGCCTTTCATTATCAGATACAAGCAGTTCTGGTCCTGCAGTCTCTACTGATGAGCTGAATCAAGTGTGTTTGATAAGGTAAACATACAACATGTGCTGGACAGGTTTGAAAACCACTGGTAAAGAGCATAGAATGCGTCTCCTTGCAAGCAAAGCGCTGCAGAAATGGAACAGCTGGCTTCATGTTACAGTGACAGAAGCATATTTCATGTGCCTCCACCTTTCCAGCATTCATGACCACTGAAGACTCTCATAATACATCCTAAATCAATTGGAGAAAAGTGCGAGCAGACAGACCGTCAGTAATGCTGTGATTGATGAGATTGATGTGAATTTTTGTAAGCTGATAAGCCTCTTTTTTCTCTCGCTCAGCAGAAGGCATACAACATTAACCAGCAGAGTGTGAAAAACGGAAAGCACCTGAATGGAGTGGGTAAGTCTACACTTACGCATCCTTGAGAACAATGAAAGCTGCCCAACAGTCCTGCAGAGGAACAATGCAGTGTTGCCACGGCTCCTTCTGTTCTATGCAAACGTCTTTGACCTTGTTTCTTGAGACGTCACGACTGGGTCAAAAAGACTTCCTGATGTTCAAAAACGAAGGCATGCTTTTACACTGGAATGTTACACTGCTAATATGTAGTTTTGCATATAGTTATATCCAGTTTTGTTTTGTCATATAGTTTATGTCTTATATAACCAATAAATACCCATAGGAGCCCTATTCCCAGAGACAAAAATATTAGTAATTCTGCGGATAAATAAGTTCAGATAAGCCTGATCATGTCTAGAGATGTTGTTTTATTGTATACAATATGTAATATTTAAAGTAGATATGGACAGTATGTGATTATAAGATGATTCTCAGTGTGTATATGTATTTTAAATTGCTCAGAGTATGAATTTGTGAAGGATGAAAGCCTTTTGGTCATCTAATGGTTAATGTGAGGTTTAGCAGAAGAGCAAAAGAGAGGGATTAAGCCCTCCACTAATCCTATCAGACTCCTGAGAAAGAGAGAGAGAGTGTGTATGTGAAAAAATAAAGTTGGGAGGAGCAGGAGGGGTGTGGCTTTGATGCCCAGCGGTCACATGACTGTTTACACTGTGAGAGAGGAGGCATGTGGATGAAGAACAGCAGAAACTCAGGAGAAACGGCCCTCACATAAACATGTAGGATATCTAACACACACACATACACACGCACACACACACACAGGAAACAGCAGAATGGACCAGAGAATCGAACACAGTTTTTATCCTCCTGAGGGCCAGCCCAGCAGACCCAGAGATGTGCTTGTTAAGTCAGGTAAGACAGAATCAACAGACCGCGGCTGAGATTACAGGATGCTGTTATAATGATGCTGTATTATGCAGTGAATACCAATGATAAGACCATTTTACTCTTAGCATAGATTATATTTATTTAAGTTGTATTTAAACAAGTTACAATAGTGAACATTGTATTATTACAATGTAACAAGTCAGTGACCGTGTAGTAATTACAGGTGCATATGTTTTTTGAGAAGAAGTTGCTGTAGCAAATACAAGACAAACTAAAAAGGCCAAAGAATGACACAAAAGACACTTGAACAAATCAGTTCAGTAAGAAACAGGGAACCATTCTTTCTCTGGGCGTAGTGCCCAACTTGTTTCTCATGGTGTTTTGCTGTAAAGTGAGACAACAGACTCCAAAAACGATTTGGTAGTCATTGAAAAGTCAACGTTTGTATTTTACTTTATGCGCTTTTGTCAGCTGGTGATAAGGATGTTGGGAAATAATAGGTGTCAGTAGCATAGGATAAAACAGTCCTTAAATCTTATTGACAAGCAGGATCATCTTTCACCAATGAGTTTTGTTGTAATGTTTTACCATGCAGTATCTTGCTGTGTGTTTGTTTTAGCCGAAAAGCACAAGGTCCACAATGTATTTCTGCCTGACCATGATCGACACCAATAAACTTTGCTTTGTGTATTTGAACAGTTATCTTAAATCATCCATTTCTGAATGCCCAGCTTTTAAACAAACACTCCTTTTATCAACATACCTTGGAAGTCTACTTATTCAATTCAATTCAGAAACTAAGCAGTTTCTTTGTGAAAAATGTTTTGGCATCTTTTACTTGAAATCAAACTCTTTCTTCTTTTGAACAATCTATTAATTTCTATTCGATTCGATTCTAATACGAGTAAAACAATAAATCAATCAATCAATAAATAGCTAGCTAGCACAGGCAAAAAAGAAAATGATCCTAGATATACAGAGTTACAAAACTACACATTAAACTTGATTTATTTATTCGTCCAGAGTACATTTAGAGACTTGAAAAAGGCTGTTTTGTGTTATTGCCCATAGAGATTGCTGCACTGCTTCTTGCTGGGTACCTTTTATAATGCAAATTCCCTGTCTGAGAGCTGTGCCTAAATTTTATGGCTTGCCAAGGGCCAGCATTCAGTGGGGATTATGGGAAATAGCACTGCCCTCCACACACACACACACCCATGATAGAATGGGATCCCATGGCATCCTCTGAGAATGCTGATATTGCCATGACAACTGTCAGCATTCTGTTTGTATACAATCCATTCTTCTTACAACTTCTTATATAACAGAGGATTTTTGTCTAAACAAAAATGTTTTGTTTTTTTTCCTAATATTGAATACCTGCTAGTTGCTGGGATAATTCAGTGAAGCAGAGGAATATAAACTGTCCTTCTGAATATATGCTTTAGTTTCCCTTTCTAAACGGTGCCATTATTAATTGATTGATTAATTGATTTACATTAAACACATTTTAATTTGGATCCTTAAAATTTAAAATTTAAAATAGGCTAAGACAAAGTCTTTTAAAATGGATATTGTTTTTGTTTTCACCACTGGTTTAAAATGTTTATTTATTTATATTTATTTTTTAATTTTATTTATCATTCAAGTAAAAATCTCAAGAAAAGTTCTGAGAGCATTCTCAGCATTTCTTTTGATGTGTAAAAATATACAATTTAGTATGAACTTTTTAATACAAAAAGTATGAACTTTATATATTTTGAAAATATCAAAATGTCATAATGTGTCAATTTATCCCAAATTAATTACTCACGCTCATGTTGTTCCAAA
Organism: Enteromius fasciolatus; assembly: GCA_032361145.1. Taxonomy (NCBI): domain Eukaryota; kingdom Metazoa; phylum Chordata; class Actinopteri; order Cypriniformes; family Cyprinidae; genus Enteromius; species Enteromius fasciolatus. The sequence continues at coordinate 3,270,611 of JAUMHR010000060.1, read as the reverse complement.
CCTGTTAGACCATTGTTTATCTTGGAACACAAATGAAGATATTTTGATCAATTCTGAGTGCTCTCTGAAACTCCCATAGACAGCAAGGATCATGATCAAGATCAAGATCTGGAAGCGTAGTAAGGACGTTGTTAAAGTAATCCAAGTGACGTCAGTGGTTTAACCATATTTCTATGAAGCTACAATACAATTTTTTTGTGTGTGCTGTTTTGGAGAAAATTGCATACATAGACATGGATATGTTGTTTATGTATGCGATACTCTCCAAAATGGTGAAATAAGGTATTCCGGAAAGGACAAGAACAAAAAAGAGTTTTCGTTTTTCTTTATCACTTTAACAAATCTTGTCCCTCAAAGCACATTAGCATACTTTCTATCTATAGAAAGTCTATAGCCTACTGAATTACTCTTGGTTATGCTGAGTATATAAGGAAACACCTGCTGTATCCCCACACAAACAGACACCAAACAAATCTAATTAACCTCACTGTTTATCATCTACAATTCTTGGAAATGAGCTGAGATCTGATCGGCAGAAATCCATGACTTCCATGTCTGTGCAACTCCCGGGTTTGTGGGGGATGTTGATAAATACATTATGCCTATAATAGAAGGATATTCACTTTCAGAGCAGACACAGTCCACCCTCTGCTGCTCTTCCCCGTGTTACTGATCTCTAATCAATGAGATCAAGGACAGTCTTCCAGAGCGCCAGATTGTGTAGCAATACAAAACGTACTGCGGCTTGTGTGTACATGTATGCTTATGTATAAGTACTTTTATCTCATATTGAAGTCTGTCTGTAAGCTCTGAACTAGAACACAAAATCTTTTGTATTTCATAACCATGACGCAACACCCTTCCTTCAAATAACATTCATGTTGGCTACATATTTATTCAGTTAGAAGCAAGCAGACATTGCAACAGCAACACATCCAGTAGCCATTACTAAAAAAGACTTTGCCCAAACAAACATAAAATACACTTTAACCCTGATATCAACATATAACTCTCATTTTTACAGATACACTTGTTTTTAAATAAACATAGTTACTTTTATGTGTGTATTTATTGCAACAATTATATAGATATTTTTTTATTTTATTTTATTTTTTTTATTATGAACTATTTTTATTATGAACATTTTATTATGAACTATATTGTTCTATGTTCTGTCTGACTTAGTTGTTACGACACAATCTCTGTCCAACCAGTGATCATGAATTCATTATCCTTATAAACATCGTCTGTGACAGATTTCCTTGATCTTTGTTTGTTTTATTGTTTTTTTTTTATGAATATAGCATTTTTACATGTCAAAATGTTGTGTATTCTTCAAAGAGCAGATTGAGGGAAACGGAAAAAAATAACAATGATTTTCAGAATCTGTTGTTTGGCCCTAAAAAAAATTCACTACCACAATGCATTGTGGGTAACTGTGCTGAGCAGCACATTGCTGTGTTGGGTTGTTAAGCATGAACATACTGTAAGCAACCATAAACATAAACACTTATTTCTATGTTTTATGGGTTTTGGCATAGGTGTAATGGTTTTTAGATATAATGGGATATTAATATAAGCTTGTTTCATAAAACAAACAAATAAAAAGGTCAAAATGCAGTGGTATTAATGTTATTGTGGGGACATTTGGTCCTTATTACATGTTGAATACACACACACGTTAATTAAAACAGAAATGTGTTGTGAACTTGCTAACCTCTGATACTAAACCCTGGGTTGCAAATACTTTCACATGCATGAATTCCCTTCACCATCTTGCCTGTCATCATCATCATTTCATCCCTGTCCTCTTGTTTGCACTCAGATTGAGAAGTGCTCAGAATTGAGATCAGCTTTTTTAATATTGAATGGTGGAGACTGTCTCTGGTTCCTCCTTCAAACAGTAGCATTGTTCTAAGCAAGCTTCAATGCATATGACACCTGATCTGCTGTCACTTTAGCACAGATCACTGCACTTTTAATCTGTTCTATCCTTAGAGGAGTGCCTCTACCCATGATGCAATTTGGCTGGTTTGCATTATGGATCTGGGTACAAGTTTGTCCTTTATTGGTGATGGAGTACAAATGTGTCAGGACCAGTAAGATTCCATAATCTATCTACTCCACGAATAAATAAGTAAATAATTAAATAAGTGCTGTCAAATTATATATATACATAGTATATGTGTGTGTGTACTAGGTTGTGTTTATACTGTATACTAAATATATGTAGCCTATAAATGATATTAATTATATTAATTTAAATATATACATGTACATACTGGTAAATATTTTCAAAATATATGTTGTATGTGTGTGCATTTATACATACATAGTAAATACAAGAAATACACACAACCATATATAAACAAAAATGTTTATTTTGGATGTGATTAATCACAATTAATCTTGTGACCGTGCTTAAATAAATGAAGGAATTAATAAATAAATAAATAAATAACATATATATATATAT